>MU184561.1:44643-66399 GCA_016904865.1 Pissodes strobi | reverse complement strand
ATATATACATATATGTATATATCAGGAAGAAGCTTCATATTACGCATGCTATAAAAACAAACCCTTCGCTTGCCGGCTTATAATTTTACTAGCTATGCTTTTTCATAAAGACCTTATATAAGATCACACATTGTTATAACATTTTCTGACAGGAATGTGGCCCTGAATTCCAAGCAGATTTTGCTTAGTTATTTTCTTTGACGCGTGCTGGCTCTCACGAAGCTTTATTTCGAGGAAGAGGGTCTGAATGGGTACGAGAGAACTGAAATAATTAAAATTACATAGCAGAAGTTGGAAGCGGGTCTGACTAATAAAATTGTGATATTAATTTTTGAGAAATTAGTTTTAATAATGTATTAAGTATGTATGTATGCATGGAGTTCATTAATAAATGTATCGATATTTCAGTACATAATTTTTCAGATAATTCTAAAGGTCAAATTTTGTATTTCAACGTTTATCCATGCTTTTTTATAAATTTTTTTCGTATATTCAAACTTTCTGGTTAATTTCTAGAGATGCTTAATTAGCATTTGGCATACTTAAATCTCGATACGAGCTCTATCCATCGACGTCCCTAAACCCAACTTTAGTAATAATGTGCAAAAACTATTTTTATGATGCTACTGGTCTTATAGTGTGGTTTACTTTTCGACAGTTTTTAATTCTAGCGTCATTTTGGGTTGGTTTAGTTAGTTTGTTGATCGATGCTCAGAATTCAAGTACTTCCGGACCCGATTTGTTTCATCTAAAAACCGTTTATGTAGTTATTTTGGCATGAAATGGGATAATAATTATTTCGAATTGTGCAAGGAAATATTTATTCGCTTTTGGTACGAAAAATATTGTGAAAAATCAACATTTTGAGTGGATTTCTCTTGCATTTAGCAGTTTTAAATTCCTAAAGTTAGTACGTCATTGTTCTACTCTATGTTAGTACGTCATATTTTGAAATTGAATTTCGTGTTTTGAGTTTTCAGTTTTGGTTTGGCGTGGGCAAGAACAATTTTTGTCCCATTGCTAAAATGAACTAAAATAGATACAATATTATATAATTAAATATAAACTACTCAAACAAATTAAGGAGTCAAAACTTCAAAGATATTTGGTGTAGGCATTACTGAAAAGTTTATTTTAGGCAATCAATACAAAATAATAAAGAAACATATGGTAACTGGCAATAGATGCAAAATAAATTCAGTAGTGCAGTCACTCAAACTCAACTTATTTATTTGGTGTTTCTTAAAAGCGCAATAAAAACAACTAATTTAGTGAAACACGATACCAGGATGGTTGGTTAACAGCATACCACTACTGTAGTAAATTTTGTGAGAAAGATAGATATCACTTTTGCGAAAAAAATTCTTTTGAGCAATGTATTTAATTTTGATAGAACAATTTTAGCCAGATTTGGATTTCATTTTTTGTCAGAAATAGCACTCACTTCACTCAGTTGCAATCGATATATTTTTTAAATCGACAACAACCGACGGGCTATAATTGTCCTGGTGCCATAAGTTTTCAAGTGGCGAACTTACAGAGTCACATGGTTCAAAGATCAGTTATTGTAGCATTGCTAAAATGAACTAAAATAGATACAATATTATATAAGTAAATATAAACTACTGAAGCAAATTAAGGGGTAAACTTGAAAGATATTTGGTGTACGCATTACTGAAATATTTATTTTAAGCAATCAGTACAAAATAGTAAAAGTTTGTTTGCTGTTTCTTAGACACCCAAAGAAACCAACGAATTTAGTGAAACATGATACCAGGATGGCTGACTAACAACATACATCACTACTGTACTAAATTTCGTGAGGCAGATAACACTTTTGCGAAAAGCGACCCTCTAATTCTTTTGAACAATGTATTTACCTTTGATAGACCAATTTTATCCAGCTTTAGATTTTATTTTTTGTCAGAATAGGCACTCACTTCACTCAATTAAAATCGATAGTTTCTTATATCAAAATCCAACAGTTAATAATTCGTCTTTTCAAATGTCGAACTTACAGGGCCACAAGGTTCAAAGAACAATAATTATTATAGCATTATCAAAAAGAACTAAAGCAGATACAATATTATATAAATAAATACAAATTATTCAAACAAATGAAGGGGTCAAAATTTGAAAGAAATTTGGTGTAGGCATTACTGAAACTTTATTGTAAGCAATCAGTACAAAATAGTGAAGAGAAATATGGTAAGTGGCCATAGATGAAAAGTGAATTTAGTCGTGCAATCACTCAAAGTTAACTGGTTTGTTTACTGTTTCTTAGAAGCCCAAGAAAAACCAGGATACCAAGATGGCTGACTAACAACATACATCACTACTGTACGAAATTTCGTGAGACAGATATCACTTTTACGAAAAGCGACCCTCTAATTCTTTTAACAATGTATTTACCTTTAATAGAACAATTTCATCTAGCTTTAAATTTTATCATCTGAACTTTTTTGGGAGAGTCTCTTGCCTCGCGTACCTCGAGATTCTGAAATGAATGGAGATAACCCCCATTTAAATTGTAAAGAGCAGATGTAGCCTTACTTTCGTCTATCGGTTGCTTATATTCTGAAATATACTACATATCCAGAATATAGAGAACCTCAGAGAAATTTCTCTGATTTTATAGCCAGAGCAAGTTTAGAGTCTGAGCTGGACACAACGGCATACTAGACAGAAGGAGAGTTTACAAATAATAGAGTTGTGCACCAATAACGAGATAAACCACTTCTGGGGTGAAAAAAAACCGTTATTTCAAAAAATGTCAATTGATTGATTTAATCTTTATATTGACAAAATGATATTGGTAGGAAAACGCCGCGATTTTACAATGTCTATACCAATACAGTCACGATGGTGACTGAACTCGACTAGTTTTTGTTTGCAAAAAATTAGTTACATGTTCTAATATATTATGATGCAAAAATTGACCGTACTGGAATAGAAGTTGTAAAGTTAATTTTTTTTAGCTTTTACCGGTACAAAATCTAACCCATTTCAGTTGCCGTCATCATTATTTAAAAATCGCTCGAATGTAAACAGTTCGTTCGTAACGATCGCTCAGGTTGTTATTGCGTGCCGCCACGTGATTTAAATTGAGGTTATGATATTGTGCCTGAATAGTTTCATTAGTTTAACCGTTGTTTGAGTAAAGAAGACTCAAACAACGGTTTAACGATCTTCAGTGCCTTAAAATGGCAAAAACAGTAATAAAATAGTATCGTGGATAGTGACATTAATTATTTTGAATTTAAGGACAAAAAACAAGATCACTTTGTGACCAAATTTCAGTGCAAGTTAACAAAAGGAAAAAAATTTCAGGAAAAATGTGAAACCTTTATAAAAGACTTTTCTCGTAGCATAAACACTAACTGGATTGATTGTAAAGAAAGCGTTTAACTGTGTTCGTTATGAATTTCGCAAATTCTAGGTTTTTCATCTAGCCAAAAAGAATAATAGGTTGTACAAGAAATTACGAGTGTTTGGCAAGTATACATATAAAATTTCTAAAAATTACTGAAGTTACTTTGAGAAGATCTAATTTATTAAAACACGGTTTAAATGTAGTAATCAATATAAAGTATGTACATTCTCACCGAATCCATGTTGCCCAAGCATCTAGCTTATTACGATGCAATGAAGATACAAAGAAACTTTTCGCCGTTATTTTGAATCTGGAATGACAGCTTCTGCCGCCAAGACTTATCATCAATTCTTTTTATCTGAAATTGTGATGGTGACATTAAGCAATTTTTCGCGAGGTTACATACACGGTTTAGGATTTGAGCATAATCTAACGTTTTCTCTACATAACCTAAAGTAGGGGAAATGTTGATGACGTCATCGTTAGGTTAGCCAAGCATAATCCAGTCTGGAGCGGGTTTTGCCGGGGTTATCTCATTTGCATTAGACAAAAACTAGTGTTTCCGCCAACAAAACCGAAGTAACTCCAGTGTATCATACATATTTATGTTGGTGGGGAGAGGTATATGACGTATAAAGGTTAATTCATCATAAATTAGCATAATCTAAACCCAATACGCGAAAAATCCCTTATTATTGTGCTTCTAGCAAATGCGCATGTTAACCCAACAGAAAGACAAGTGACCTACTTTTATCAACAATGGAGGTCTGAAAAATATGGGAGAAGGGATAACCATCGTGTTATTGAAAAAATAAAGATTAAAATTGAAGAGTTACAAAACAGGATATCCTTTTGTGTCTTAATGAAAATCCATTTTTTGTTGTTCTTATAACCGCCATTATGAAAAGGGCTTTTAAAGCAGGTCAACAGATGGGATGATTTTCATTGACACCAGTGGTCCTTGTGACTAAAGTAGCACCTCTGTCACTTTTAATTTTGCAGCGACAAAGATTGGAGCATTGCCAGTAGCTTTATACTTCATAAAAATAAATCAGAAAATTAATATTTATACGCTCTAAAAATTGTGAAGCAATACTTAGATGCCACTTGTAATAAATTATTTGAGCCACAAATGATTATAACTGACGATGACTCTGCAGAAAGAAAAGCCCTTAAAGTAGTATTTCCAAAATATCGTTTGCTACTTTGTATTTTCACGTAACGCAAACCTTGTGGCGCTGGTTATGGGATTCTAATAACGAGATTCAGAAAGATGACCAAAAGACCCTAATGACGTTATTCTGCCATGTTTTGTTGGCTAAAACTACTTCAGATGCAGAGAACTCTATGTTTCAACATTAAACAAGTATCATGATGCAAAGGCACATTTAGAGCATATTTGGAGTCGTCGAGAAGAATGGTGTTCACCTTTTCGTTTTGCACAGGGGTAACAATACTAATAATTACTGTGAAGCTTCTATCAGAATTTTCAAGGACAATATTGCAACGATGTAAAGCATTTAACATATGTGCTCTTATTGATTTCATCACGGGAATTTTCGAAAACTATCACAAAAATAGACTTCTAAAATTTGCAAAGACAAGAGGACGAAATTTAACTCTAGCTTATAATAAGTTTTTTCGAAATATAAGAGACACTGAAGAAATAACACATATCAGCCATTTAAATTACCGTGTTAAACACAAAAGTGACTATTTCGAAGTAAATATTGAAACTGAGTCTTGTAATTGTTATTTTGGTCAAGGAGGACAATATTGTAAGCATTTATGTGCGGTAGAACGAAAGTATGGACTTTCTTTAAAAAATTCCTTGGTTTTGACTAAAAGTGATCGGCAAGATTTTGTTAAAATTGCCTTAGGTGAAACGTATTTACCCGCTTTCTATGATGACATAAACTTGCACAAAAATTTTGATTCTGAGGAAACCAGTGAAACGTGTGGCACAGAAAATTATATTACTGTTCAGTCACATCAATCTGAAACTGTTAACAGCTCCTTTGATTTGCTAATTGCCGAAACACTCAGTCAAGACTATAACGCAACTATTGTTAGAATGCAAGCCGAATTTATACGGCTTTAAGAGATGTTAAAGAAAGATCAATGTCCTTCCAATATTACAGTGATAAACAAATTCATAACCACATTGGGAGAAGTTCAGACTCCATCACAATTATTTGCGTCCATGTTTTCCCACACAACTCGATTTAACAGGAGCCAAAAAATTCATGTACAACCATTAGCTGTATCTCGAAAAAAAGAAAAAAGACGAAAACCTCACAACATTAGCCTTAGCATAGAAAGAAACCAATCCAGTGCAAAGAAAAACATTTTTAGTTATACTTATTTAGTTTCTTTTTTATGCAGATTTGTGTACTTGAATTTTGTTAACAACGTTTATCAACATGTAAAAAGTTTATAAATAATAATAAATATTATCAACCTTTACGACTGTGCAAAAATTTAAATTAATATTGTCTCATCAAATTTCGACAATATGGGTGTGTCTTCATCTTAAATGCGATACGGCCTATAATAAACCGCTGGCCATTTGCTTTCGAGCAAGGAAAATTTCGCCTAAATGTAAAACTAAATATTTTCTTAACCAGTCATGATACCGACCTATGGTTTTTAATGATTAATAGATTTATCTCTTTGGAAAACCATTCCAACGTTAGATTTTTTAAAACTTTCAAAAATTTGTATATACAGGGTGTCAAAGAAGACGGTGATTTTTGCTCCAATTTCAATAGCATGTAACTTTCCCAATAATTGTTTTAAATTTTGTCACTGTACGTCAATTGAATCCCTGGTCCATTGCAAAGAAAGCAGTTTGTAAAATTTGAATTTGAAAAACCTTGAATTTTTTTAATTTTTTGATAGTTAGACCCCACTGTGCGTTGCATCGTGCCAAGTTTATAAGTGATTGCCATTATACCTTACGAAAAGCTTGTTTAAGTTTAGTAAAAAAATTCCTACCTAAATGTTGTGATGTGCAGTAGCGTACTTACAATCATTTATACTATGGTTTACGAGCATCTCACAATTTTTCCCGATTGTTTTTTTATTGGAAAGTACTAGCCTTTAGATTTAGCAAGGTTTGTTCCATATTTTTATTTTTTAATACTTATTGCACTATATCTACATGTATATTTTACAGTGTGTCTAATTTTTTTTTTTTTTTTTTAATTATAATTTTTTAATTAAATTTTGGAAAAAATTTGTTTTGTTATTTCTAATTCAACACTATTCCTAAAATTAAATTTGTTTTGAAAACCATTAAAATTAAATATCACTAGCTAGATATGTTTGATTTTACGAGCGAGTACTCTCCAATACAAAACAATCGTGAAAAATTGCGAAATACTCATAAATCATAGACATTTAAATGATTATATGTACGCCACTGCACATCACAACATTTAGGTACAATTTTTTCACTGAACATAAACAAGCTTCTCGTAAGGTATAATAATCACGTACAAAGTTTGCATGATATGACGCACAATGTGGTCTAACTATCAAAAAGTTGGAAAAAGCAAGGTTTTACAAAAAAATTATATTTTTTAAAATATTGCAAAAATCGAAAATTTGACAGACCGCTTTCTTTGCTATGGACCAGTGATTCAATTGATGTACAGTGACAAAATTTTAAAAAATTATTATGAAAGTTGCATGCTATTGAAGTTGGAGCAAAAATTGACACCCTGTATATAAAAATTTCTGACAGCTTAAAAAAATTAAAATTTTTTCTTAAGGGACTAATCTATTAACCGTTAAAAACCAGAGAAAATATTTAGTTTCAAAATTACGTGAAATTTTCCTTGCTCGAAAGCAAATGGCGAGTAGTTTATATGAACTTACATGACTGAAACAATGTAGGCATTTATTCATTATTTAATTCTAAATTGTCTTACAAATTCTACACCAATATGGTGCATTTTTGCACTGTGATAGAATAGGTTATATAGCTAATATTCTGCAAACAAAAACTATACGAATTCAGTCGCCCATGACCAGCGTCGTAACTAGCCTGGGTAAAATCGCAGCCGGGAAGTAGAATCTCAATGAAGTTGAAAAAAAATCGATGGTCGCCTCTACGCTCAAAATCAAACCGACCAAGCGGCCGTTTATACCTATTCACAGCCACCTACCTAGTCAACGGCCCAATGGAATTTCAGCATTACTCAGCAATGCACATTAAAAGTTAACGATACTGTAATACAGTATATACACCTTGAACTGGTGTAGAAATATTATACTAGCATATAAATCATAAATAAGCAGACATACCTGCAGAAAAACTAAAAGCAAAGCCCTAACTGCAAAAATGTATCTAAATATAAACTGTCAACATGAGGCCCATTTTTGTATATCTAACCGTGAGGTAAATTCCTGAATTTCTCATGCATGGCAAAAATACTCATTTATTTGAAAAAAAGTGATAAAAAAGGTAAAAAAACATAAGTTCAGGTATTTCTAAGCTTTTTTCTTCCCTTAAGGAATAAAGTTTAACGAAAATCTTACAGCAATGTATTTCAGGAGAAACAAAAGGGGCGCATAAAAGGAAGCTTAAAAACAACAATTATTTAAAAATTATGGACTGGTATTGAAACATGTAAAGTGGATCGCCTGCAGCAAAGCTTTCAGCGCTTCTTACAAGAATTTATAACCCAAACTAAGCCAAACAATTTCTAGAGGATGCCGATCGATCTCTGGATTAATTACTCGTCAAAATTTGTATACACCGCAATATTTATCACCTGGATTAAATTCGAAATACTTACTATGAAAATGATTAAAGTTATTGTGATAATTAATGGGATCTTTTTTGTTTGTTTCAGAGATACAAGGAAATACAAGACCGTCAATAAGGCACAAAATGAATGTTGTACAGAAAATATTAGAATGCAATCATTCTATAATCTCAAGTTTTCCTTTTCTCCTGATCGTTTAAAAGGGTATTAAAACGGTAACATTAATGAAAGCAACTTTTTCAATATAGAGTCTGTCCCACTTAAAATTAAATAACATTGATTATGATCTAACAGAAAAGCCAAACTTCCCTCTATTTAAATACATATCTATATTTAACAAATCACATTGACGGTAGTTTTTGTCATCTATTATCTAAAATATTCTTTCAAAAATTATACTTCGCATCTCACGTCGAAGGTATTTTAAACGACACCATAAGGAAATAGTGTTTTAACAAAAATGTTCTTGAAAAAACATTGTTCTAAAAATTATATAATAGGTATTAGAATTATTAGAATACGATTCTCGAAATTATGTGTAAAGGATTTTATGGGGCTCTGTTTAAGATCAATCGGCTAACATTTTGATAGCAGCGTGCGTTAATATGGCTTTGCTTTTTTACTGGAACGCCTTTTCATTCACAAGAGACCTCAGTTTTTGCTTGTGAAACTGTCACCAATAAAGGAAAGAAATTGAGATGTAAATATTAAGTGAGAAATCGAAGTGATTCTAATTTAAATGAGACACACTGTATATTCCACTAGAAGATTTATTTTTATACTATTAGTAGGTGGTAAAGCGAACAAAAAATATCGAGTATTAAAGGAGAAGGTGTAAAAATGAAAAATAAGGTACAAATTATTTATTTGCAAATTAGGATTTTTAAGCCTGCACATATAATGTTACTTAACCGAGCATTACAATCCATTGTTATTTACGTTACGTCGATTTTATATATTTTTATCGAAACCATGATCACTATTTTTAAGTATTTGTTTTATTTATATTTTTGTTGTTATGCAATATTTTATGATTAAATATATATATCGTTTTTATAATTTGAATTATTCTTTTACAAGCGTGTTCATCATTTGACTTAATGGTTCAAGCAACATAGGATTTAAAGAAGAAGTAAATAAGACATACCAGCATATACAAAATGCAAAAATTAATCTAAATAATATGTATTCTAGTATTCGTATTATCGTATTTTGATAGCAATATCAAAATATGTTGCCTCTAGTGTGCGTAATTGTGTCTTTATTTTTTTGAGAAACAATATGTCAAATTAGCGCTGAAAAATAGTCTTGTTAAATTCTCTCTTTTTTTATATTATATAATCCTGCACTACCTAATTAAATAAACAGGATGGTCAATCAGCATTTTACAGAGTCATGAATAACCTAGTAATAGTACAGTTAAAATTTTAATATGTCGGAAACAATTTACAAAGTTTTAGAAATTGGTAGAAACATTAAGGATAACATAAAAATTAGTATAATAAAAAGTTACCACCCCTAAAGTATGTGCTCCATCCCTTACAACATTGTTTCCACCCCAATTTTATTTTTTTTTTTCAGAATATATACGAAACAGTTCATGGTAAGTAAAAGTTCTTATATACAAAGTTGTTCCTCATAAAATTCTCTACAAAAAGGGTTCTATAACAATTTCCCGTAAAATGTCTAATTATTTGGTAAAACGCAAACGAAATTCGGGCGAGGATTATAATTTGTTACATATATGTATGGCTTATAATTCAAAGCGCCAAGTGGTCTTATCCAAAAAAAAGTAAAAATATAAATCGATAACCACTATTTCACACTCGACAGTGTAACAAATTTTATTTTCTACCACTACACCTACTCTGACGACTCGGGGTCACTATGATGATGCATTCCTCTTAGGGCGGGCGCCAAATGTAAATGCAGGCTGTTGTTACTGTCTGCTAGAAGTGAAACTTCTTCCTTAACAAACATGTTCTGCCACCGACGGGAATCGAACGCGGGCCTCCCGTATCACAATCACAGGGTCTGAACACTGACCTGTTGAAAGCAAATCACTGAACCGTAAGGGCATGGGTAACGCTGTAAAAAATGCAACCCCCTCTGACATAGAACATTAATCGCAGCAGCGCATTACTACTATACTGTTAAGGTAGGGTCCGTGAATATTCCTTCCGGTCATTTCCACTAACACATACCTAGATGATATATACGCAGCGCTACGCATCTTCATCTGTTTCCTCTCCTGCCGGCCGTTGCCCAATAAACGCGTTTGAGTGTTCCCCCTCCGGTCGCTGCTGACGCGCTAGTCGAACTCCCCTGAGGCGATATAAATTTTCGTAATGCTCGAAAATTGACAAGCGTCTAGCTGCACCAGAATGGATTTCGACCAAGAAGTTTCGCGCATGATGAAACCTCGACTATTTCACTTCACGCATGGCCTTCCGCACGCTTCGCTCGCTACGAAGACCCAACCAACAAAAACTAACCAAAGCTAACCCCAGGCATGCCAAAAAATTAAGAAAAAAAACTTTTTACAAACATAACCTTATACAAATAAAAAACATCTCTATCGCTCGGTACTGACGGGAAGCGAATCCGGACCGTCGTAACACAAGCACAGCGTACTAATTACTGCGCCATCAGGCATGCTGAAAATAATTTACCAAAAATTGAGAGCCTTTTGCTAAATGTGTGTAAAAACTGAGCATGCGCGTAGCTTCGCAATCGAAACCCATCCTGGTGCATCTAGACCCTTCTGAAAACTGTCGCCCCGTCAGTAAAGCAGTTTCACTTCAAGTGGATTAGGACTACTGGGAACACCACGTAAAAAAGCATCAAGTACTTTACCTTTGGGGTGGTGTGGAATCAAGTACGATCCATATACAATGTTATTTCTTCTTAAAAAATCGAGAGGTTTTATAGGATTAACAGAGTGGAAGTGGTAAATTTATTTCTATTTTAAGTGAGGCCAGTACCTAGCTCACTGCCAACTTTTTGGCATTCAGCATTGGACTTTATATTATACGAGTATTATGTATTAGATTGCATTTACTGTGTTAGCCGGAAGTAACCCTTATGTATAATACGCCTTATGTCTCACATTATTATTAATTTTTAGAAAACATTTATAGGAATATTTTTTATTGAAAATTTTATAAGGAATATTTTTCTATATAGGTTTTTTTATCAAAAAGTGCCTAGGGGATGATGCACACTATTTAGGGGTGGGAACTTTTCAGTTTAGTATTTCTTATATCATCCCTAACATTTCTACTAATTTTCAAAACTTTCTGAGTTTTGTCCGATATAAATCGTAATATGACTGAATTATATATTATGGTGTCTTACAGGGAATATCGATCCAAAATTTGGATCGATATTAATAAAAAAGATACCATCAAAAAAAAATTAAAATTGATTAGACCTCTGATTTCAAATCAAAATTTTGAGCAATATTTTACACAGCATACTAATTGCCCAAATAAGCATTGTAACAGGCGAAAAATGACGCTGTACTTCATGGCAATCGTTTAAAAATTTCGTCTAACATTCTACCATTAAAAATTTTAGTCACCATTTTTGCTATTGATTATTTTTCATTTACTATTCTGTCAAAAATTCTATTATACTCGTTTTCATGGGGATTTGCTTAAATATCGATTCAATTTCAAACCAAAGCATACCTAAGGAAGATATCATATATCCGTCATACTAAAATCCAGGTATTTGCATTCTCGTCTCGTTGTAGAGATTTGACCTTGTGTTTTAACAATATCCCTTTACTTTAGTGTCCTTCGAAAAGGATGAAAGAGGTAGGCATAAATACAAGTAAAAATGTAGTATTAACTGAATTTCAGGAGCTGCAACTATATTTTTTTTTTAAGATCATGCTTGCCAACAATATTAAATCAGCTCAACATTTTTTCCTTAAATATTTACAGTTTCTGATTCTTATAAAATACATATCTGGAATAGGTGTAGGGGATTTTATGTCCAATGAATTCCATGTGCTTTCTTGCAGCAACTGGACTTCGGGGATTATATTCCTAAACGGTTTGTCAGTACTCCCTTTAATTTGAATTAATGCCAGGGAGCTTTTCTCAATAATCATTTAGCAATTCAAGCTTTTCTCCCGCTAGTTTTCTTGAGTTTATATCTTTCCTAAAAAAAGCAGGGATAATATTTCGGTTATAAAAAGGGATGCAAACATCGATAGTATGTGGAGCAATTCACCTTACTTTATTTTACAGCTGCTACTTCATGACGGAAGTTATTTGTGAACATATATCACCATAGAGTGCCATATTATTCCAGTTTTAGTTGATTCTTTTATAATGTAGCATCTATTCTTTTGATTAATATCTTGATAGCTGTCATTTCGTTAATCGTGTTAATTAAAATCTTGATTTAATTGCTTTGCGCCTGTCGTAGAAAGTGCATTTTGGCTACACGATCAGTCGATCAGCTCTAGTAATGTGTGTTCTGAACCATGGTGTTATCGAGCTGGCGTTTATAAAAATGAAGTTTTTTTATGGCAAGTTATGGATTTATATTGGAGATTACAGGTACGATATAAAACACATGTATTATCAGTGCCGTAGTAAAGCATAGTGGAATGGAATAAGAAAAAAATAAAAGAAATTTAAGTAGTTTGGAACTCGTAGTGAAAATCGACACTATTACCTGGAATTACCATGAGATTGGGCACGGTAAAGGAGCACCTAATGGTGTGGGAGAAACATGCAAGAGAACTACTGATCGAGTCATTTCCGAAGGAACAGATATTCCATCTTTTAATGTGTTAATCAACATGCTCAAGAGAAGATGTCCCGGTATTGAGATAATCCAAATAAGTGAAGAAGATATAAACAGAATTGCCCAGAAAATAGAAAAGGGTATTATACTTTCTTTTAAGGGAACTCAAAAAGTCCATCAAGTATTCTTTAGCAGTGCAAATACAGCAAAAATCCATTTAAGATCGTTATCTTGCTTTCAATGCAAAGGTCCCTGTGACCACTTTGGCATTGGATCTTTAAAATATGAAACTAGTTCCGCATGTTTTCGAAAGTGTGTAAATAGGCATAAATAAAATATTTTGTTTAATAAATTAACATAACCATGTGTATTTTAGTTCTATAATGTGTATTTACTTGGGCCTTTTAATTTTGTTCAGATTAAAGCTATATGAAAGATTCTATTTTGTATTTGTAATCAGTTTCCTGTTTCAGACGTCAGTTACCTGTACTACAAAAATCATAAATTTAAGGGAAAAAGACTCAAAAATTGGCAACTTTAAGGAAAATTATAAGTAAATGTTTATTATTGTTCAAACCTTTTCTTCAATTTTAGAATTTACTATTTTGTATCAGTTACGTGTCGACCACATCAGTTTCCTGCTTTGTCACAATTAAAAAAAAAAGCAAAGAAAAACATAAAATACCTAAAAAATTGAACGTTTTTTGGGGTCAATATATTATTTGGCATTTTAGCTATAATACGCTGGCTTTATACTTATATGTCAATTTTCATATACATCACATATTTTTCCTTTAAATCTGCCACTTTCCAGATAAGCACCCAGTAATTAAAACTTTTCTTTATTTACTTTCTTGATTTTTTTTTTTAAAAAGCGCAATACATATTATGTGGCATTTCATGGCAGAAGTTATTTGTGCGCATATATCACCATTATAATATAGTGCCAAATATCTGGTTTTAGTTGATAATTTATAATGTAGTAGGAATTTTGTCAATTGATATATTTATTTGATTGCTTTGCTTCTGTCGTAGAAAGCGCATTTTGGCGACACAATCAGTCGATCAGTTCTAGTAATGTGTGTTCGGAAACATGGTGCTGTCGATCGGGGATTTATAAATATTTGTTTTTGCAATTGCTTATTGCTGAATTTTAAGTAGCCCTGTCAAATAGGCTGGCCATAGGTTAGGCACAGCCTTGTCACGTAATTAGTCAGTATACATGAGCTAGTTGAGGAGCATGTTTAGTGAAATAATGGAAGTATAATTATTATTTACCTATTCTTTTGTGGCCAGGCCATGTATTTAAGTTAAGTTAGATTTATCTCGTCAAAATCAGGCTGATTGTTTCGGATATTGACAACAAAGCCTTCTTTATTTGTGACGTGTAGCATGAAGCTCGTAGGGGATTGGCTAGTTCATATTTTGTAAAAAACTTCCTGTGGCGTTTGCGTGTAGCCTTCTTTCTATTTCTCCATCAAGAGAAAATTATCAAATATATCAAAAATTCAGTTTTACCGCTTATGTGTTGAGTAGATAAAAAGCAATATTTGTTTAAAATATTGAAAAGAAACTAATGAAATTACATTATTTAGTAACGTGTATTGCATCCCCTTGCTTTGATTAATGCTTCACATATTCTAGGCACGTTGAGCATCAGGTTTTTGATTGTATGCTGATCCATCTGATCCCATATTTCTGTCAGTCTTAATGAAAGCTCATTTAGGTTTCTAGGTGGAGGCAGTAAGGCTCTAACTCTTCGACCCATGTTGTTCCACAAGTGTCCAATGGGGTTAAGGTCAGGACTTGTTGCTGCTTAAGGTAGAGTTGAAATTTTCACTTCCTAGAGGTAATTTTGTACTAATCTAGCCACGTGCAGGCGTGGATTATCGTGCAATAATAAAAAGTCCTGTCTAACTAAGAAGAATATGCTATGACATGCGGTTTTAAAATGTCGATAAGCTGTCAGACGAGCTCCCTGAATCACAACCAACTTCTCGCGGGCCTCCAAACTAAGGCCAAGCTATACCATACCTTACTCTTCCGACAATGGTGCACTGGGCGTATCGCTCGCCAGAACGTCGATACATTCTCCTATGGCGATCATCACTAAACAATACATTGCCCGATTCACGGCCTTGCTTGCTTTGGTGTTCTTGGTCAAATGCAAGACACTACCTTCGATGGTCTGCGAATAGAAGGCGACCAATTGCGGTTTGATAAGGAATAACTCCGACTTCTGCTAACCTTCGCACTGTATCTTGACTAATACGGTAATTATACCTACGGGAAAATTCATGCTGCAGTGCAGTGCATGTAACAAATCGACTTCGTATTGCTTGCAATCTCAAAAATCTATCATGATTATTTGTTGTCACCCTAAGGGATCGTTGCCCAGGTATTATTTGATTATCATTGGTATTTCGAAATCGTGCCAGTGCTCTGGATACAGTAGATTGTGTGTGTGGCAAGCGTTCTCCCGGAAGTGCTATTGCAGCGGCACATTGCTCATGCGAAAGATTTCTACTCTGACAAGAGTTTTGGTTCATTTTAACAAAATGAAAGTTCTAATGAGCATGTGCAATCAGTCCCACATTAAACCTCCGGAAAGCAGAATGTTGTCAGATGAAGAATCCGTAGATGAAAATTCAGGTGGCCTATTGGATAATCTATCCCGGAAACCACTACTCGAGTAGTAACGGATAGTGGCAAAAGATTGGGGAACTTTGAGACTTTGGATGAAGGCGATGATATTTCAGACGATATGTCACTTTCGTTACTCGTTAACAAAAGCAATGAGAAGTTTGAGTGGCTAAAACATGAGAACCTTTTATGTAAGGAAGATACCTTTTTTCCGCAACATGATACATCGGAATATAGAAAATTACCAATAGTACAGGTATTTGACCTTTTTCTGAGAAATGAAATCACATTTTTTTTTATTGAAGAGGGAGTAACAAATACGTTACAAATCTACCCAGTTCAAATATAACGCATGAGGACATGAGATGCTTCTATGTTATGTGGTTTGTATTGGGATATGACAAAAAACATTCAGAAAAAAGTTATTGGAACTCGAGAAATATTGTGGTTTACAAGGCAATGCGTAGAAATAGATTTATTGAAATCATGAAGCATATATATTGTGCCGACAACACAAAGCTGAAACGTCAATTTTACGTCATTTTGTACCATGATCAGAAATATCATATGTCGAAAGCATGATTGAGTATTACGACCATCACGGCTCTAAACAGTTTTTCCGGGGGAAACTTATCCGCTTCGGGTATAAGTGCTGATACAAAAACTGCAAAAATTAATATCTAATAAATTTTTAAATTTACCAAGCCTCAACTTCGAATTGTAACTTTGAACCTCAAAAAGAACTTGGAAACGTAACGGCAGCCTTGCTACAACTCATTGAAGAGTTGCCCGATGAAAAAAGGCATTACCTACCGTATTGATCGTGCCTTGACAACTTATTTACATCTATAAAATTTTTGTCCTATTTGAAAAAATGTCGGCAGGATAGAACTGTAATGATAAGGGAAAACAGTTTCCCAAAAAATTGCCCAATTACAGATATCAAAACCACAAGAATAATAAATAACTTAAAACTATGAGAAATCTAATCGCGGCTATTTTGATTATCGTTCGATTCAAGATCGGTCGATCAGTGCTTCTAGGTGGATGGACAGTCCAGTTGTCACTGTAGCTTCAACGGTACACCCGGTTTTTTCCATTATCAAATATACAATGGTATTCAGCAGCTCAGAAGAAGAAAATTGCTAGCCGATTTTCACTTGGATACTAGACGCTGCCATTCAAAGTGCGTGGGCCATTTACAAAGTACATAATCCATGAAGCTCACAATTGGATTTTAGGAGAAAAATGGCACAAACTTATCTCAAAAAATTTCAAAACTTGTCAATATCAGCTGGTTTTCAAAAGATTCTAGAATCTGCCCAGATATCCGGCTTGATGGCATAAATCATTTGGTGGAATATGTTCCCAATAAGAAACGCCGACGATGCCTCGGACAAATCATAAAGGCAATTCTGTGCACACACAGTGTCGCAAATGTGACGTAGGTCTGTGTGCTTACTGTTTTGTTGATTTTCATATTAAATAAAATAAAAAAAACTTGTATTGATTATCGTATCTAAATAAATGTTTGAGTCCCTTTTTTAAATTATTCTTGTATTAGCAGTTTTACGGACACTATCCACCTTGAAAATCACGAGATAACATTGTACAAATTGATCTAAGACGTATTTGTATTGCTAATTAAAGTATTAAAATATAATTTGCTCCTTAAAATTCCGAATATAAAAAACTTAATGGGTTAAATATATTATTAATATCGGTGTAAGTACTATTCACAATGTTTATTCCATTCTACACGATATAAAATACTAATACTTTATGAATATATTTTCAATTTTCTGGCCGGAAATGTAATAAAAAGAAAATTATGTTATCGAGTTTTAAAAAGCATGTTTTTAAAACTCGATAAAATCATTTTCTGTTTGGTTTTATTAGACTAATCGTTTTCATATTTGTTTCAATAACTCACCGAAGGGTTGAGAAAGTCGCAAAATAACGACAGATTCTAAAATGAAATCGATAAAATTCATTTTAATACGTCAATGGAGACAATTTTGTGCGAATACTAGCCTACATGGATGGAAGTATACAATTTTGCCAAATACATTCAGATTTGAAAGGTAAGATTCCATATTAATATAACTCTTCCTATTATGTTGAAAATACCAGGCAGGCAATAATTGCAGCTAAAGTTTGTTGAAAAATATAGACATACCAGAATGCAATTATTAAGTTGCCGAAATATAAACCTGTTTATTATGATATTATAATGCAATATTCAATAATTTCTTACATTTACAGATATGTATGGCTCATAGTCTGCTTGACATCATTAGGAGCGTCAATTTTTTTACTGTCGTCGGCGTGGCTAAAATTCCAATCAAATCCAACGATAACAGTAACAGAATCAACGCAACATTCACTATATAAGTTTATGTTTCCAGCTGTTACGATTTGCAGTTTTAATAAAATTTCTAAAAGGGCTGCTTACCAAATGGCAAACAACCTGTGAGTAAACACTAAACATAAACTTTACCTCATTTAAATACTTTCTAGTGTTTTGGGATTTTGGGATACTGGATCTAGTTAGTTTATTTTATTGAATATTAAATAATATTTATCAAGTATATTGCAGGGTACGAAAATAATGTAACGCCAAAATCTTGGAGATAATGAAATCATGATGAAACAATAATTTTATAAATATAATACTTGCAAAGTCAAGCGAAAGTTGTGAAGAGTGATTCCCTTTGATTCAAAGAGAAATTGATGCATTTAATTTTGTCAATTTAATGATTTTGCGTTTTTCAAAAATTCATTGTTCTACCTATTATTTATTAAGTATTTTGAATAGAGAAATACAACTTGCTGTAAAAAATTAAAGTGGAATTAAAATAGAAAATAAAATCAAGGAAACAGTGCATGACATGATAAATATTACTAGTAGTTCCAATGGTTGGTTCCGATATCAACCAAATTAGAAACCATGCACACACTTTGTCACCGCCACGACTTTTTTCATAAAAGTTTAGTTTTGTTTAAAAATGATGATAACATTAAGAAAGGAACTGCCAAAGGATGTTTTGCAAGCCGCAAACATAGAAAATGAAGAATTGCTACCGACTAAATCCAGAGAAAAGCATGATTGTGTGAAGAAACGGGTGTGCATAGTTTATTAAATTAGATAAGACATTTAAATGAAATACAATCTATGTCAAAATAGTCAATGCTTAAGAGGAAATATTAATATATGCTGATCGCCTTTATATAAAAAAAAAACAAAATGTTGGATTTGAACCGAAAAAGGTAAAAATATTTACGGGGGAAAAAATTGTCACTATTTTGGTTCTTGTCGGCTTCTGCTGAAGAGAAGAACATAAATACGTAAGTATCAGTAATAGTTATGTTGTCCGATGCATGGTTATTTCTCGGGGGCCACACTTAGAAGCGGCAAAAGGCCCACAATGCACCGGGTAGCTTGTTACAGTGAAGAAACCGCAAACCAGGGGTGAATTGCACATGTCAAAACTGGTTTTAGGCTGCCTTCGAAACATTCTTAATATTATCAGCATGGGAATCAGAGAGAAAACAAACAAATTCAAAAACCTAAACAGCATTTATATTGCCAACTTTCAAACACAAATCATGCCTCACTGAATGCCCTACGATATATTATGTGTTAACCTAATATTAAATTGTAACCAAAGTGCTACCAGAGGCAGGGCCTGTTTTACCATTAGGCCCATTAGGCCCGGGCCTAGGGCCCAATGACAAGTGGGGCCCAAATGTGCATCATAAAAAAACTACATAATTATAAGAATATTTTTTAAAATATACAGTTCCCTCGATAAAAAAAATCAGGATACTGTTTTGCCATCTTATTCCAAAACAAAACTAATTTTTATTAAACAAAAATATCAACTCGACAAAACGTAGGCTGATAAAAAGAAACATTTTATTAAAAATATACGAGCACAAATTACAGACAAAGTAAGCGGGTGTGCGAAAGAATTTTGACAGTAAAAAAAAATAGGCTCTTACAAAGTTCAGCATTTTACAAAGTTAAAGTAAACGGCGAAAGAAATAGTAGTTAGTATATAGTCCCAAATATGGCTGTGTTTACTCTTATGTATCCAAATTTTTTCCGAAGAAAAGTGTTAACGTTAACCTCAGTGTATTTCTGTTATTTTAAATATTATTTTATTTTTACTAATTTATGCTTTGGATCAATACATTTTTTTAAATCTTATATCGTGTTTTTTTTCTAGTTTTTCTAAAATCTGTTATTTTTAATTAAAATTAAAGCAAATTTATACTCAATTAAATCTGAATAAAAAACTACATTATAATTAATGTGTTCACTTAGAACGAAGACTAAAGAAGGCATATATCTCTTATGAACAGTGCCGCAGAACCGTGGGTAAAACCTGGGGGATGAAACCCAGGGTCGTAATGTGGATCTATACTGCCATCATAAGACCTATGATTGCCTATGGAGCCGTAGTTTGGTGGCCCAAGAGTCAACAAAAAAACGGCAATGCTTAAGTTCAGTCAGGTACAGAGAACTGCCTGCCTAACTGTAACGGGAGCTATGAGAACAACCCCAACCAGAGCCATGGAAGTAATGTTGTGCCTGCCTCCCCTAGATATTTGTCTAAGGGAGGTGGCTCGGACTGCATTGCTAAGGCTCAAAGTTGTTGGTGTGCAACCTAGCATAGAATGTGGAAAGACTAGACGCCACCTGTGGGAAGGGGCAGTCGTAAGACTGCCACTACTGCAGGTAAGTGCAGATAGCATACCTCCCAAGTTTGTTTTCGACAGACTATATGATGTACAAATAAAACCACTTGAGCCAATAACCGAAGGTGCGGTTAACATTTTCGTGGATGGCTCAAAAACCAAGGAAGGAGCAGGCTGTGGAATTTACTCCCGAAGCTTGCGAATTGAACTTAAATGGCCTATGGAGGGACACGCAAGCATAGTTCAGTCTGAACTTGCTGCAATATCCATAGCCGCAAAAGATATTGTTCGCAGGAATACTGAGAACAAGACTATTAAAATCTACACAGATAGTAGACAAGCACTAGTGGCCTTGAAAAGTTGTAAATTTACAGCCAGGTCAGTACTAGAATGCCATAATTCACTGGAGGATGCTGCCCGCAACAAATTGGCTAGAAAGGCAGCCGGTTCAAACATTATCGGAGCCGGCTCTTCAAACCTACCTGTCGCGACGACGATACATATGATAAAAAAGATCACCCATGAAGACTTTAGGGCAAGATGGGACGAAACAACTAACTGTCGACTGGCCAGGGAGTTTTTAAGCTACCCTAATGAGCCTGCAGTAAAAGCATACCTGGATATGTCAAGGAAGACTACGACTCATGGTAGGGATTCTGACTGGACACTGCCAGCTAAGGAAACATCTCCACACAATGAGATTATGCGAGACACCAATATGCAGAGGCTGTGAACAGGAGGACGAAACAGTAGTACATCTGCTCTGCGATTGCGACGCTGTTTCAGAACTAAGGAAATCCATTTTGGGAGAACGATGGCCAACCATGGCTTTTCTTAGAACAGGCTCCACAGGCAACATCGCCGCCTTTTTTACAACACTAGGCTGGACGATGGCCTAGATGGATTGGTTGACCTGGAGAGGACGCACAGGGGGTCCAATGGGGCCTAAGTGCCGCGGACTTTCAAGGCCACCCTCTCACCATTTCCAGATTCCAGAATTAATATTTTCAGTTCGAAATCGAAAAAAAAATCAAGTGGTAGCCGAAGTTATATTGGAGTCCGAAAATTTTCTAGGGCCTAGGGCCCAACTCCTTGGAAAATAGGCCCTGACCAGAGGGAGATATGATATTCGTGACGTAATGGTAGGAAATATGATTAGAGCCGCGGTGTTAAACGATAAGAAATGGTACAGCAGCAATGACGAAGCTAATTTTATTACGATAATCGGTAAGGATACGGTAAACGACCTGACAGTCTTCCTGCACGGATGTCATACAATTCCCGACATGCGCTTGCGAGACTACGCCACTCTTTTCCGGTCGTACTTCGCTACTATGATTTAAAGCCTTCGTGGCGGTGTTAGTAAAGCATAGGAACGCTGGTAGGTAGGATAGGTATGAGATAGAGCTTGTAAAGATAGAGCCGATCGGACTGAAAAGCAAAGGCCGGTTTATAGCAAAAAGAGAGAGAGATAGAGAGAGAGAGAGAGAGAGAGAG
>MU184561.1:32036-44543 GCA_016904865.1 Pissodes strobi | reverse complement strand
GAGAGAGAGGAGTGGTACCTATATTAATTATGCAGTAGCAAGAAAGGCAGGCAATGGCGTGGTCGTCATGGCGGCGGCGCGCGGCGGTATCCAGGAAGCGACGTTGGTCCGGTTCAAGCTTCGCGGCTCACAGGGGCGGTAGTGGTGGCGGTCCTCGGTGGGGTGGTCGGCTGGTTTTGCTGACTGACTCCTTGAGAATTCGGGTGGGTTTTACCTTTTCAGAGCGAGGCGGCTCGGTTTTGTTAACTCGTGGGGTTAGCGTCACGGTCGGCCGTTAGGTGGCTATGCAGGCGGGTCCGGTTCAAGCTTGACAGCTCAATTGGGCGGTAGTCGTGGCAGTCCTCGGTGGGGTGTTCGGCTGGTTGCCTGACTGACAGCATTCTGCCGGTACTACGCAAGAACTGCGGAAAAAGCAAAAATCGTTTTCGCGACGGAATACTTTATGAAACCGGACTACGAGTCTCTTGATTAGATTTAACGCAGAAAATTGAGTTGATAGCTTGAAAATAAGAAAGTGAGACAATGCCGTAAAAATGTAGTAACTTAGTTACAAATGATATCGAGGATAAGAGCAATTAAATTGTCACAAAAATTCGAGATTCAAAAAATTATACTCCAGGATCTTTTCTGATATCAGAATTGGATCATATCTACAGCTATATATAGAATGTTCATATCTTCGATACCATTTATGGTTATTTTGTAACTTTTACAACCAGAGACGCCAAACTTATATTTCTTCCTGAACGACAAAAGAGACGCAATGCATTGGGGTGAACAGTATGGGAAAAATGCCCTCCGAAATTGCTGCTTATTTGACACTTTCAAATCCCAAACTAATATATATGGGACATAACTTTCAACGCTTGTTAATAATTTTACCGGCGAATTATGGAAAATGAATCGCCGACATAAAGCGCTTGGGATACTGGTCATCAACTACAGCAATCGAGTCAAAAATATATGAAAAAGGACTGTCCAACAAGATCTTAAATAGTAGCCCTAACAAATCAAGTAAACTGCCAAGTTCTTCAAATTCTATGTTCGCGCCAAGCCATTCCTTCTCACTAATCAATTGCAATCAAACGCAGTTTGATAAATTTGAAGCATGCCATAGATTGCACCTTTAATATTAATGTTGTTAAAAATGAATATAAACTTGTTTAAAGGATTTCTTTTCTAATATTCGGCTATTTCTTGCACTCTCGTATAAAAATGATTGTTCCTTATACATGCGTAAAAGGCCTTCCCGCACTCAACACTTATACGATTTATACTTCATGTCGTTCGTATAACTGCTTTTGCATGCGGGAAATTGTCACTTTGCGCACCTGTTAGGAAAATAACTATTTCTTACGACCATCTATGGAAACGAAAAAAAAGGCATAGTAAACTTTGCTAGAAAGTACCTTATATTAAGGGCATAAAAAGTACTCTACAAATATTACATTATCAAAACTATTAATATCACAAGCATAGTTTTCTTAAGAATGTCATTCTCATAGGTTACGGTAGGGAAAATAGTGCACATTGCTCGTGTAAAGGTACGTTTTCACCCTCTGATGATTTCTGAACTCGGCTTTTGATATTAATAGTTTTCTTAAAAATCTAAAGAGTGAAGGTATGTTTTCGTCCTCGGAAGATTTCTGCACTTGGCTTGTGATATTAATAGTTTTCTTAAAAATTTAAGAAGTGAAGGTACATTTTCAGCCTCGGCTAATACCTCGTTCTAAAAACCGTCTCGTTTAAAAACTGGTGCTTTCATACTTCGTTATCGAATATAGTATTATCTACTACCACTTATGAAAATGAGAAAAAAAGCACGTTTAACGTGGCTGGAAAGCGACTTATACCACACCCGTGTTGAAAAGTAATTTCAAAAGAACTCAATTTGAATAGATGGCCGATCCTGTCAACTTAACAGCGTATTTCATTTAAGAATGGATGACGTGACGAGTACTTTTCAACACACGTATTGAAATAGTATATTAAGATACTAGTTTTAAAAGTGTATATTTTTTCGTAGGAGCACGACATTGGGAAACGACCCGCTTGCGGGGAGTTTCCTAACGTACGAGTGCCCCAAATGTCTTTTAAACCGTGTATTTTATACTATTTTCTTATGAAAAACTTTAATTTTATCTACTCCTCATCAGCAATAAAATTGTCCGACCATCTTGCAATTTTTGACGTCTTTATTAGTAGAAATCCTATTCAAAACGGTGCACGGTGTCGCAATTTTTGCTAGTAGGCCTTGACATTGCACAATTTCGTTATTATGAAAAACGATGCAAGCCATTTAGTATGTCACCAGAACATGCATAGAGAAGTAGCATATTACCTGAGAAGTGTTAAAAACGCACTTTCACACGAGTAATGTGCACTATTTTTCCTACAGCCACCTATGAAAATTACGCATAAAGCACTCTTTAGGTTTTTAAAAAATTATTATTGAAACCATCTTTTTCTATTTTGCGTCGCTCTGAAATATCATAGCGACCAGTCAAAAAAGTAGTGTCGAAAAGAGGCTATTTTTGGTACTCCTTTGCGTGTCGAAATGGAATGCGTTATAAGATCCTTTAGACAAATAGTGCACTATATAAAAATCGGTCTTTCCCATTGGTCGATCCGCATGGCCCTCCGCTCGCTTCGCTCGCTACGGGGGCTCAAGAATAGAACACTAACCAGGTGCTAACCCAATCTAACCCAAGACATACCCAAAATCAAGAAAAAAAAGCTGTTTAGAAACATAATCTTTAAAAAAAAATTTTTAAAAAGCAACGGGGTTCGAAACCAACCGTTTTCCAGGTGAGACCCAATGATCTAAGCCTCTACACCACTAGAGCTCTTGATAGAAATCGATTGCATCACGCTGACATATCGTAATACGAGATGGATCGACCAATAGGAGAGGTCGATTTTTACATAGTGCACTATTTGTGTAAAGGATCTTTAAATGCTAATGGAATCATTTTGAACGCAAAATAGCAAAAGATGGTTTCAATAATAATTTTTTAAGAACCTAAAGAGTGCTTTGTGTGTAATTTTCATAGGTGGCTGTAGGAAAAATAGTGCACACTACCCGTGGTAAAGTGCGTTTTCAACACTTGCTAGGTAATATACTACTTCTCTATGCATGTTCTGGTGACATACTAAATGGCTTGCTTCGTTTTGTCAGTCACTTTAAGAAAGATCGAGTTATATCTTTCCAATACTAATATGTAGTTTGTTCTTTAAATGCCAAGATTTTGGAAAGCGGATGCTAGATGTAAACTTTGGGTATTATGGGTTAACAGAGGATGGTTATGACTTTAAGATACAGGGTTACGTGTAAAATGATCCTTTATATGTATATTTTATAGGAATGTGCAAAACTCCTCAAATGTGGAATCATTGGCACATAGTCTTAGGTTGCTTTTCCATTTGGTAAATAACGATAACTACAGTGTACCAATGGAAGACTACGAAAATTTGCATCGCATTATAAAACGCAGTGGAAGAACTGAAGAGGAGGTACGTATACCTATGTCACATTTACTGGTAATTCGTTTTTATCTATTGTACGATTTTAGTGACTGTGTTTGCGATAAATTCAATATGAGCTGGGGTCGCTTTAATGTGTAAAATGTCAAAAATAGTGTTTATTTAATATAAAACTTAATGCAATTTTTACATCATATATTTGCCAATCTTTTGCAAGCAAAATCTTTTCATAGCAAAACGTAAGAAGGAAATGTTCTTTAGAATTATAATTTGTGCTCAGATAATAATATGAAATATCACGAAGAAGTTAAAATATAGAGTACTCAAAGATTTATGTATCTGTAGCAACAAGAATTTAGTTTTATTAAGATATTTATATGTATGAACCTCAGTCTTCAAAACAATTCAGAGATATCATTTAGTGTTGATGCAACCAATGAGTATATTTAAACATCTTTGTGAAATTTGACATCTGAGCCGAAATTATAGTTCTAAAAAATATACTATATTATAGTTCTTAAGAATATACATTTTGCTATGAAATAAAAATAAAAGGTAAGGTACATTGATACAATTAAATTCGAATTGGCTAATTTATTGCAATATTCATTAGTTTATTTACTATATTAATTGTTTTACTACTATAATGCAAATAAAAAGCCAATTTGTTACTATAAACTATAAATGCACTTTCCTTTTTAATAACCACTTTAATTTGCTAAAAATATAAACTGAAAGATAACTCAGGGTATATAGGTTCGGAGCATGCTGATAAAAATTTATTTCCGAGTGCAGTTGTTGTGAAAATGTTCAAAATAAAAGATTATCCTTCGCATCTCCGCCGTCCTTCATTACACTTTGTAGTATACAATTTTATCCCAAACGGTACAAGTTTTAAAGAAGTTATCAAAAAACATGATGATTCAGCCGTCCCAGGCCTGGTCGCTCGAGCTCGTGGCCCTGTTGCGTCATTACAATTTTGTACCGTTCGGTGACAAGTAGTAAAGATCCGTAAATCGGATCTTTCTTTTGGTTTTAAGAAGAAAAATGCTTAAAAATCGTATTTCAAGACAGTTAAAGTGTTTGCGTCGCAAAGGAGGCGAAAAAAGGGGGCAATATTCATCGTAAGAAGCAAATCAGGGGTGAGTTCATATAAGATTATATGCCAAAACTTCAAAAATACATAAATACCGGGTTATCTTAGATATATAAAACAAAAACTATCTGTCATATAAAAGCAAACTAAATGTTTATAATACTAAACTGTAGTATTATGAATAAATATGACACTTGCAACCCTTAATTTTTTACTTAATAAAATTAAAATGAAAACACTCTCAAACTTCCAAAACTAACTATATTAGAATAAAATAGAGTGCGAACTGGTTACAGTCAAAAATGCGAATGAATCAGTAAAGAAAAAAAAATGATATACATACTTTCCCTCTAGTCAGCGAGGCAGACGCTATCTTAACAAAATTAAATGTGCTGGATTTTAATTATACTAGCAAACTATTATTTATAAACGAGGGCATGACAAAACATTGTTACATTTATTAATGTTTTACATAGAGTAAAACCTTTATACCATATAAAGATGAATATAAAAAATAGAAACATAATAATAATAATAATACGAAGGCATTATAATGCCTTCGTATTATCACGTTTTCGATATTTGTTCCCCGTATGGGGCACATGTGGGACTATAAACTACAATTCGATGCAAATATTGCAAAACAAAATACTAAAAGTTATATTTAATTATGATCCACTGACTCATACTGTAGATCTATATGAGAATTTAAGAGTATGAACAGAATAAACTTATCTACAGGATAATAAATAAAACTCAAAAATCAAATATTAACATAATATTTTCAAGGGATATTCATAGCCACAATACTGTTAGTATTAGTAAAATACATATCCTCAATACCAGCGTTCAAAAACACTGACTGGGGGAATAAGGACTATGTATATTGTAATTATTGTTATTACTGTATTTAAACATTTTTGAGTAAGTCGAAGATTGCCCTTTTCTCACGAAATTAACCCCTAAAAACTAGCCACAAAAACAAGCTGACTCATAATTATTATTATTATGACTTTGTATGGCCCTCCGCTCGCTTCGCTCACTACGGGGGCTCAATGAACAGAGCCCAAAACTAATCCAAAATTAGGAAAAAAAGGTAAATTAATAGAAATTTTGCTAGAACGTAGAGACATGGATTCGTGTCGCATCGCGCGTAGTATTTTGGATCGCAACTTAGAATTTAGCCGCTCGTCATAAATTTATCGGAATGTTATCGTTCGGCTTTGTCGAATCGATCTAATACCGGAACGCATTATTTGTAAACAATTCGTGTTGATATGAGCCGGCCGGTGAGGAAAAAATTGGAATAAACATTGCTTGCAGGAGATGTTAATAAATAATAATAATACCTATTTACAAGTTCGCATTTGCAGATGCGAATAACATTAACTAAAATTTGCCTTCATATTTGCAGATGTGAAGGGCCGCAACAGCCTCCACCCCAGTAATTATATTATGTTAGAGGCACACTATATCCCTACATTTGCCGATGTAAAGGATATATGTACCGACAAAAATAAAACGATATAGTGCTATGTATTTTCAGATACATAAACAAATAACCACCATACTATTGCAACCCTATTACATAAGGAGGCAACATGCAAGTTCTGTATATTGTTCATCATATCCCGTTTTCCTTACGTTACGGGAATTACAGTATTTGCAGATACTGTAAATATGCTAAAAAATCGCTGCATTTGCAGATGCAGTCGATAGCATAACGAGGGTTGAGCAGCACGCAAAAGGGTGAAGAGTTCGTTGTATTAGCAGATACAATCGATCGTACCCTCCACTGTCTGCAATCGCAGTTGCAGGTAGTGAATATATTCATGAAGCTATTCTTCTGTTGAAAAACAGAAATTACAGCATTTGCAGATGTTGTAAATATGGCTAATAGATCGTTGCATTTGCAGATGCAATTGATACCATAAGTAGCAAAACCAAGGAAATTATTTTGCATTTGCAGATGTATTGGAAGATCCTCTCATGCTAGCTGAGGAAGTAACTCATTCGAATCGATACTTAGCAACATCAGAAACAACTACATACCCAGATAGTTTTTAGATGGAACCATTACTTATTTAAGGGACTAAATAATAATAAAAAAACAGTATGATAGAGCAGTATCCGCCAACTGCAATGTCCTTAGACCACCAAAATTAAATCTTGAAGTAGAAACTGTACTAAATCCTGCAATTGCACGCTAAAACAACTACTTCTATCAATTACAGAAACAACTAGTCCGTGGGTTTTAGCTCTCCTTTTCAATAATTTAAATTGAATTTAAATTGGCCAACCATCTGAACTAATAGGATACGTTCAAAATTGGCAGAAATTAAATATAAACAGTTCAACAATAACGTGGGTACAAGATTATAAAATCCCCTTCAAGGACACCACTCCGGATTAGCAAGGTACGTTGCGACATTAAGGGCCGTATTTGTAGTTGTTTCTTGAGGCTTCCTTAGACCTTAAGCATGCCTCAGATCTTAGAATAGACCTGACAGATTTGTCAAATAATTAAATATACCCTATTCTAATGTTTCCTTAATCAGGGAAGCCCCAAGATTTGACTATAAATTCGGGTCTAAGAACTGTGAAATCGCCAAGTATCGATCGGCGATTAATGAACTTTTAGAAATCGTGGCTGTCGAGGAATGTAAATCGGTGGATGGCGAATTCTTATCGTCGTACTCACTCAATGGGAAATATCGATTTATGCCAACTTATAAACTTAAATAGGTATATGACAGCATCCCATTTTAAACTCGAAGAGTACAGGACGGCACAAAATTTAATTTCAAATTACGCATTCTCGGGAAAATTGATCTTAAAGATGCATATTTCCTTATTCCAATCCACAGCAGTCATAGGAAGTTTTTATAGTTCGTTTTTTGCAACGTACTATACCAGTTTAATTGCGTTCCATCTGGTTTATGTAGAGTGAGTTCCATATCTTTTCACAAAGGTCTCTCTCTACTCTCTACTCTCTCTCTCTATTTAGACGATTGGCTAGTTATTGGTAATTCAAAAGAGAATTGTTTAAAAGTATAAATAAAATTACACAAATATTACAAGATTTAGGATTAACAATTAATTCCGAACAAAGCGTAGTTATTCCCGCGCAACAATGCCCATTTTTTAGGGTTTATTTATAATACAACTATAACATGACAATAGCCTTAACTCAAGAGAAAAGGGAAATAATTTATAAAGACATACAAAACATTAGGAAAAAGAATAACTGTAAAATAATAATTAAATATTACCTTATTTTATTAATCAACCTGAACTATGTATAGTCACACTATTAGAGACTTACACAGAACGCACAAAAGGAAAAAGGGTGCCACCAGTCAATAAAAGGTGAATAGGTCGTTGTATTAGCAGATACAATCGATCGTACCCTCCACTCTCTGCAATTGCAGTTGCAGGTAGTGAACATACCTGTTCAAAAAAAGAAATTACAGCATTCATAGATACGGTAAATATGCTAATAGATCGTTGCCTTTGCAGATGCAATCGATACCATAAATAACAAAACCAAAGAAAATTTAAACTCACAAAAAAACCTATCACCCAGCCAGCAGTCAAATCATTAGCAGATGAGTCAAGTCAATACTAAAAGCCAGCCGTATAACACGGAAATCTTTGGGGCACGCAGCACGCGAGACGTGGCAACTTCAGCAGCTCAAGAATGGAAGTTACATTACAAACCACTCAGAAGACAGCTGACTGGACACAAAAATCAAAAGTACTCTCAAAATTCTATAACACCCCTATCGCGGATGACCCACTCAATTTGCATCTTGTTTATTGAACCATAATTTCTAAGGAATCATATAAATATTAAGTTACAATTATAACTTACTTACCAACTCATTATCATATTACATAAGAATATTGGTATAGTATAAAAAATAAGTTAACAAATAAATTAATATCAGTTAAGCGTTAAACATGTGTACCTTCATATGTATACTATTAAATCGAATGTCTATTTGGAATTTGGATTTTAGTTTATAAAAGGGGCCTTGCAAATCTAAAACTACAGAAAATCGCAATTTTCAGTTAATGTAGATTACATCGCAAATACTAGTGTAATGGAGCTACAAAGTGTAATGGAGGACGGCGGAGATGCGAAGGATAATTACAAGATCAATCGACTTACCTGTAAGCAATATCGATCGGAATTATCCGAGCATCTCCGCCGTCCTTCATTACAAACCCACCCAGTCTTTATCTTCTCCCTATCACCCCAAATGCGATGTAATCAAAAATCTCATAGGAACCAAAATTGTAATGACGCAACAGGGCGACGAGCTCGAGCGACCGGGCCTGGGACTAAAACTTGTACCGGTTGGGATAAAATTGTATACTACAAAGTGTAATGAAGGGCGGCGGAGATGCTCGGATAATTCCGATCGATCTTCCTTACAGGTAAGTCGATTGATCTTGTAATTAGAAATTAAAAAAAAAACAATTATTCTATTCAGATTTCCTTCTAACAAAAATAGGAGTTGAAATAATTTGGGATTCTATTGAATTTTCTTGGTGATAGCTGCCCTTTAATAACCTTGTGGTTCCTCCGAGCTTCCTGGAGACTGTTACTGAAAGTTGCTGCAGTGCCTAGAATCTATCCTGTGACGGCACTGGAAGCTGTCCTGGCGAGAGCGTGTGGACTCAGTAGCATAAAAAAACAATACAAGGAAGTTAAAGAGTTCACCAAGAATGTTGTTACAATTCGGGTTTAATTTGCAGGAGAGCGTCGCTTGTCTTACACTTTTTAATTCGGTTTTTAATATCAAAATTAGCAAGAGATAGCTAGAAATAATTCTGCTCAATTAACAATGCTGAAAATTGCCAAAACACGTTGAAGGAAAATTATGATGTTTAATTAAATATGCCTTCGCCAATTTGCAGAGAATTGTTTCTGTAAGCAATTATGTTTTCAATTAAACAGGGAACAGATTAAAAATAATAAATAAAATAAAGCTTAGAAATATTGTCATGAACAGTATTTCAATTAAGCAAAAAAAAAAAACAATTACAACAATCAGAAAAAAATAACAAATTTAAATAGAAATAGAGAAATAAAACCAACAAACAATTATGATCTTGTACCCACCACGGTCGAGAAGGGCTTGAGAAGGTGCACTTTAAATAACGAAGTGACGATAAAATGCTTATATAGGCCGAACAATAACTAATTAAGCTTAACTCTGATTCGCCACATATCTCATCGTATCAATTTCTAAAAATTGCTACCTGTAAGTAGAACCTAAATACGAACGTTATAGGCCAATTTTATCGATTCTTTAGTTGGGTTGCTAAACTAAATCCGAAATTTAATAACTACCCGCTTTTGTAGAATCAAGTTCTTTTCTTCTCTTAAGCTCCAAAAAACACTATCCCACATGCCCTACAGGCAAAAGCATACCTACGGCAAAAGACAACGTGGTATGTGAAACGATAGTAGACAGATAACAGATGTTCACGAGCTTATTTAACATGCCCCCGGCAAAAGGCAGCGTGGTATGTGAAACGATAGTAGGCATATATCAGAGATTCACAAGCATAGCAGCTTTATTCTGCCTACAGACTTTTCGATATAGAAAACTTGAAATCAAAATCACATAACGCAAGAAATAAAGAAAATTGCAAGCCTACCTTCTCAACCTCTCGTAAGTGCAACCCATAATATTAATTTTCATTTTATATTAACTAGGTAATTATCAGCTGATATATTTAAAAGACAAAAATTAGTATTAAATGAACTTGTTGGGCAACATAAGAATTCATTGTTTATTAATAGTTTCATACCATTTAATGCGAAATTTTCCACACTGTTGCTACCAGGTCGGTTCAGATAGTAATTTAAAATAGGTTGAAGGTGAAAAGTTATTATTTCAAACCAAAAATAAATACAAGGGAACCCGGAACAACCTGATGCTACGGAATCGTTAAAATTACCGTAACAACATAACTGGGCCAATTCTGAATTTTGAAACGTTTTGCCGCCCTGTCGTAGTCATCTCAAGTTTTATCCTTTTTAATGTCATTTTCACATGAAGCAGAACATTTTATAAAGTGTAAATTTTCTCCGTAAAATTGAGAATAAAAAAATTTCTATATGAAAAGATTTTCCAAGGACACGTTATATATTGAGGGGGCATATTCTTGTTTAATAATAATGAAAACTATCTTGAAAGTTTTCAAGCATCTCGATTTCATCAGAATCACCGAACATATTCAACTATCAACCCAAGTAAGTCTTATAATCATATTGATGAATAAGCATAGTAATTTAGATATTAGATTGTTTAATCATTTATAAATATTTACACAACCGAATCTTGATAATGATTTTTGAAATTTCTAGTGATTCTCTTAATGAAACTATTAACAATATCGATTTGATTTTGTTTGAATATCACTCAAATTGACTAGAAGCTTCATTCATGTCAATATAATTCCGTGCAATCAATAAAAGATAATTTACCTAAAAATAGTGCAGGCCGAGCCGGCCGGTTGCCCACCGAGTACAATTACACAATAATTGTTTATTGTTTTTTAAAAGGAAAACAAGTGCAACGTAATTAGTTGATTTTTCCTAAAATAAAATATTGTTGTTGTTGCAAGTTGTTTTAATATGATAATAGTTTATGTCGGAATTTGTTCTTTCTTGAGACTACCAGAAAACGCAAAGCTTCAGAAACGAAAGAAATTAAAATTATGATTTAAGGCATTATGTGCACATGAGCGAATATTAAAAAAAAATTGTTGATAAGTAAACCGCAACCGAAAATAGTGTGAAAAGTATTTCAGCCCATTATCTAGGAAGCTTTTTACAGATTTTGGATTGTAGGCCAAAAATTATAAATTTGAGGTATTGTTCGATTTATTTCCTTTGTTGAACATGAAAAAATTTAAATATATTATTGCTTTTTTATGATACCACTAGCGGACGGTTAACTAATTTTATTCTAAAACAATTCACTGGTCGCCAAAAAATGATTTTGTAACAAAATGCTGCATAACATAGTTGAATACGGGAATGACCAACGAAAAATCGTAACATGCAAGGTTTCCTTGTTACATTGAACAAAGCATATGCTGAATAGTACTATTTATTGTTTATTTTAAAAATAATTTTACTATTTATTACCCGTATACATATATCGATTATATTTATAATTTATGGTAAGCTAACATCTAAGAATCAAAGAAAATTTGAAAATTGTGCTTGGAAACACACTAAATCTATCTTTATTTTTCCTTTTGCGAGGGATCGTATCTTCTCTTCAAAAACTAGAAGTAATCACCCATCATGTTTGAAGCACATCGTTCTTGATACCGAACTTTCATTGTCCTGATATCTTGATAGAACATTTCACCTTTCTCGTCACTGACCGCACACAAGTTCTCAGGAAAAAACATTAATAAGAATGAGGAAAGTAAATTTTTAATGACATTCGGCAACCAAATGTCTATTTGAAAATTCAAAAGTTCCCGACGCCTCATACAATTTATTACCTGCAATATGTGAGTGCCTACTGTGCTCATTGAAAAATGGTATTTACTTATTAGAACTTTCTATTTTTCTATTTATTAAGAAGATATTAGCATCGTTAAAATAATAGTCAAGTAGATTAACTTTGACATTTTATGTAGTTCTATAAAATATTCTAGTATTTTAGCAATTTTTCACAATATTTTTAAAATGTTATAACTGCCAAAATTGAATTCAACTAGTTTTGATTGTAAGTTGCCACAAAAATGTTATATATTGTACTTTAGTATATAAAATAATTTTTAGCCCTGACGAAGGTCACGATATACTGACCGAAGGCTTGGACGCAAAACAAATAATCTTTTAATAAACCTTATTGGCTGAATACCCGTTAATTATTTCTACATTCAAA
>MU184561.1:11879-22036 GCA_016904865.1 Pissodes strobi | reverse complement strand
CTTCTTATTTTTTATTTCACAGCATATTCTTTTGATCTCCGTGGCATCAGTCGGTTGAAAATAAAAAGACTCTGAAAGATTCAAATCTCTTAGGTATTGCAGGGGATCTCTCGGCGTAGAGCATGTACTTTTTAGTTTGGCAGCAATGTAACATCATCAGGTCTTAAGTCCGAATCCGTGGTCACTGGACATCTCCCGTTTAGCTCATTAACAATAGTCCAACATTCTTTTTGTTTGTTGCTAGATGATGCAATACGCCTATCATAATATGTTTGTTTTGCCAATCTAATAGTTCTCCTGTAAATCGAACGATATCTATTAAAATAACTCATGAACCACGGGTACTGAATGAAATATTTCCTAAGGGAATGATGACAACGCATATTGCGAGATGAAACTTTAACCCCCTAGTGAACCAATTTTTTATCTTTCTATTTTTAATGATTTTGAGTGGAAATGCATGTTCAAAATGCTTTGAAAGAATGTTATGAAATCGTTCAAGAGGATCACTTGAAACAAATATGTTTTCCCTATCTTCATTTAGACAGAGCCGTGAAAACTTATTAAAATTGCCTCCTGTGTAAAGTCTACCTTTGCGTTTCTGTACTCTATTCCGCTTACTTAACTTAAATTTAATAGTACTAACAATATCTTCTTGGTCAGAGAGACCAGCATTCACAACAGAAGTTACAACACATTCCTTGACAAAATGAGTACAAAAATAATCTATTAATGTTGATGAGGTAGTGCTAACTCGAGTTTACCCCTCTACATGCATACAGAAATTCAATGAGTCAAGAAGGTGTGATAGTAACTGGGTATGTAAATTCATTTTATTTGCAAAATCAACGTTTAAATCTCCCGCAAAAACTATAAATGCATGCAAAGGAATTCCCGACAGAAGCAACTCCAACTTATTCAGAAACGAGTTAAAATCAGGAAGGGGCGATCTATACAAACATACAATAAAAACATTCAGCTTAGTCGAACGAACCACAGAAAACTAAAATTCCTTCTCAACCGAGAGGTAATCAAAGCAATGACAATCAACAAATGAGTATAAACTGCGCATGTCATCTCGTACCAATATCATAGTTCCCCCGTGGAGATAAGTACGTCTACAATATTTGGACAAAACACAATAATTAGGCAGACAAAGAGTTTCCTGCACAGCAAGCCAATGCTCTGTCAAAAGTATAAAATGCGGATTGTCAATGCTATCTAAAAATAGCGTCAACTCGTCAGTTTTGTTTCGAACAGATTGAATATTAAGTAACATAAATGAGACATTATCGACATGTTCTACCCTAAAAAAGTATTGTTTCCCAACTCAATCTGATCATTATTCTTAGTGCCTGCAAGAATCTGCTTGTCAACTCTTGTCGATACAGAACCTACATTTGTAGTACATAGAAAATGTGAACATAGAAATTTGCATAACAATACCTTGCCACCATAAGAAGCATCACCATACCAAGATCTCTCGTAATCCTGCATAAAACTGTCCAAAGATAAAAAAACAGCACTATCATCCTTAATGTAACTTCGAATCACAGCATTACCTTCGTATATGAAATTATTTAATACCTTTCTATTATATGCAAGGGCAGATCCAATAAGAACTAAATTGCGCCAAAGCCAATAATTTATTAACACATTCCTTTTTAATAGGATCACCCCTTTTTGCATTTTCACAACCGATAAATACAATAACATAATCATTATTTGTCAAATGTTTGCTATACTCAAGGGACAAATCAACAATGTCACTAAACAAGAGACCTTTTCTGTGTTGTAAGTTAATGTCAAATTCGGCATATGAAATTTTTTTTAACAGCGAAGAACATCCCGCGACACTACCGCTTTCACCGACAATCAGCAATTGGTGCTTCCTAATTCTCGTTCTAGATCTACTTGAGGGTAATGTATTTACCTGTTCGACTTTACCATTTCTATCATTTAGTTTATCTTCCTGATTTCTTAGCTCACTTCGTAGTAATAGAAGTTCGTTGGAATAAGCTGAGTTATCCAGCTCAAGAGTCCTAATTGTATCAACCAATTTCGTGTTCACTTCATTGAGTTCAGCCAGATTCCTCTTAAGCTCATCATATTTTTTAGCAAGATGACTGAATTCCTCCTTCAGTTTTAAATTTTTATTGTTCAAAGAAATGATGTCTCTATTTAGCGTCGCAATTAGTTCCGTTTTTTCTTTAAGTTGTTCCAAAAACTTGTTCTCCGTTTCAAACACATCATCAGTAAAATCTCTCGTGCGTCTTTTTTCTCTCCTGAGAAAGTCGTCGTGTAGGGTTGTTAGTCGCTCTAGCTTTTCGTTATATTCTTGATAAGGTTTTTTAAGTTCTACTCTTAATTTGTTAATTTCGTCGCTAGTACCATCCGTTAAATTTTCGCCGCACTTTTTAGAACACAAAATCTTATGTTTGTCGATTATTTCAAAGGGTAGTCTTTCCGTACAGCTCTTATGAAAAATATTGCAGCAAACAACACAAAAATAATTGTCTGTCTTCTTAGTTTTTGGACAGCACTTAAATAATGTGTCTGTCTCAGTCATATTTTCGAGTACGGTCCTGTCAGACTTGTTTATAAATTTATATATCCTTAATGGTAATATAAAAAACGCCCACGCTGCAACATACAGCCTACACAAGAAAAGAGAATTCAGGGGAATATTTCAAAATGGCTTTCGATTCTCTCATGACAATTCAGCCTACAAGTGTAGAGTCTGAGAGAGCTTTTTCTGCGGTAAAGAACACTTTGCACTAAAATTAGATCACGGTTAAGTGATTATCAATCAAAAGAAGTCTTTATATAAATAAGAAAAATATTACGATTTAGCGAAGATCTGGGTTGATTTATTATCTACGTTTATTGTTAAATTTTGATAATATGTTTTAAGTTTAATCGTGTTTTGATAGTTTATTATGGTTTTATTATTTTAAATACAATTTCTGAATGTTCAATGTTGTTATTAGTTGTTACTTATCAGTACCGGTAATTACCGGACAACCGGTAATTTCTTAAAATAATTACCGTTTACCAGTAATTGCAAAACTCGGTAAATGTGCAAACCCTAGTTGAGAGAAACGGAAACATTTCATGGCCCGTGAGAAGCGCGGATTTAGCACCGATGGATTAATTTTGATGGAGGACAATAAAATAATGTGCACATAAAAATACACCAAACCCATCAAACCAATGAAAATAGAAATTAGAGAAGGTTTAAAGCTAGGTCAAAAACTGAGGGAAAACGGCAATAAATCAAAAAAGGTTACGTCACAGACCCGTACTATTATATATGACGAAACATGTCTTTCAAGGTAATCTGTAATAATATATAGGGTAGCCCGTCTAATATAACAAAAATATGTAGCTTCTTATGGGGATAGGACGTATTCAAGAAGCCAGCCTATATACGTATTAAGTGAAGTTGCACCATTTAATACCGCATCAATGCTCTAGCTGTTTTATTTGACATTTTATTTCACAGAGATCAGTTCTTTATAATGTTTTAGGTGCAGATTCATCATCCGTATGACTACCCTGACTGGGCAATACCTAACATCTTGTGTGAAATAAATTCAAACAATTTTATAGGAGTCAACCCCCAAGTCATATGTGCCACTAAAAATGTAAAAGCCAAACCAATTCTAGAAAGAAATTGCTTATTTCCAAAAGAAGGAAACCTGGAAAATTTTGTTAAATATAGTTTTCACAACTGCATGGTAGAATGTAAGATAATGTTAACGTTGGAAATGTGCGGATGTATCCCTTTCTATGCGTATAGGACAGATGGTGAGTGAAAGTGAATGGTAGATTTTGTACTACTATTATTCATATAAATTACTTGTTTCTGTATGTATGCATATAGATAATTATTAAAATCCTAAGCTAATGCTAATTATTATATAGCATAAGAGCGAAATTGGAGACAGATTACAATATTTCAAAGCTAAAATCTGTGTTGATGAAGTTTCAGAAGTGAGTACCTACTTGCCTATTTAATAAATATTTTCATTCAATATGATTTCTTTCTAGAAACATATCTTAATTAATAACTAGGTCAAATATGAGATTAAGCTGGTGCACATTTAAATTTATGTGAATGAAAATTTTGTCGCCTAATCTGATTTAACAAATTTATTTGAAGGAACAAATTATTGAGAATGGAAAATTGTCAATGCATACAAAAAAAGATTCGAAACAAATTTTATTAAAGATTTTATTGAATTAGATGTTTACTGTTAATAACATGTTGAATTTCAATACTGCCTTATAATTTGTTTGGTTTTTTTGCATGTTCTGTCATTACCATACTTTAAAAATTGTAATTTGTTCGATATACTTGCTTGTGTTTAGTTGTATTTATATTTTTCTGGTCGTGATTTACAACTTTACTTGTGTAATGTGTATCATTTTACCGAGCTGAAAACTGATTTTTTAATTATTTTGGTCATTCCTCTTTAAAAAAGGTACTCCACATTTGTGTCGTATAAAATAGCCGTTTTTGAAAAAATAAGTTTTGGTATAACACGATATTGAAGAGATAAACCAGAATTCTACAATAAAAGACCAGTGTCTTTATTTCGTTACAATGTGTCATTGACATCACTCTTCAAAAAGGCCTGATTTACTGAGTACATAAGGCTTAAGTAATTGAATATTTTCCCTATGGCGAATATGCTGACATGCATCTAATTTATGGACAAGCACTCGGTAACTGTGTGGAGGCAAGTAGAATTTATTCTAATACATTTTCAAATCGACATACACTTTTGAAAGGGTTGATCGTAGTGTAAGAAAACAGCTAAAACTCAAGTGAAATTAGAAAAATGATAAAAGGAACTAATATTTTGCCAATATTTTCTTTGAAGTTTTTTGCCGCATCGTGAAGGAGAAGGGCCTGCAAGAAAAACAAGGAACCCTCAGTTAAATATGAAATTCTGAATGAAATTTGCTGAAGAGCCCTGTAATAGTGTGACAAAGCTATAGTTCTAAGTTCATGTGACAAAGTGGGTTGTTCATGACGCCCTTCAGAAATAACTGCTACATCCTTATCACATCCAAAAGGTACATGCCATATGTCCCGGTAATTATCCTGCAAGAGCCAAATTGGTTTTTGCGACGATTTAAGTAAAATCCAAATTTTACTAGTATTGTTTTGTTCACGAACGAAGCCAGTTTCAACGGTGATGGAGTAATAAGTGAATATCAAGAGAAAATCTCCATGCAATAGTACAGACAAAACACCAACAAAGGTTAATGGTTAACATGTGGTCGGGAATCATCTCATCTCATTTGACTGTTCTTTTTTCAAGACAGATTAAATTGTGCAATGTATTTGGAATTTTTGCAACAAAACAAACTTTTGATTAGAAAATGTGCCCTTAGAAGTTAGAAATCAAAGATGGTTTGTCGTGCATGAACCATCATTTTACTTCGTCAGCACTTATCACAGCCATTTGGGTACCGATAGATCAAGGTGGGCCTATTTTGTGGCCGCCGAAGTCGCCCGACATAACTCCATTCGATTTTTGATGGGGAAATTAAAAGATTGTATATTTTATACTAATTCACAACGGGAAAGACCTGTGCAACGAATTTCGTAACAATTCTGTAATGTTACTGTAACGGGCCAGATTTTGGCGCTCGTCTGATGGGTCACCGAAATGTCACTAATTGACAGGTCAGCAAGTATGCTGTACTATAAAGAAATTCATTTTAAAATTTGCGCTCAGCATAGTCTGAATCATTCATGGTTATCGACCCAAATGAGATTATCCATTCCCGTGGTGACCTCTGCGGGACCGTAGATAAAGTACTCTCTAAAATTTAAAATCGATATTTGCTTGATTTCCCTTCATGCAGTTTTCTTTTAGTGATAACGCGTACTAATTCTAGAACGTCGTACCGCCACTCGATTATTTTGACAGGGCGGCAGTTAGAACTTAATCTAGCATTTCTTTTTAATTAATGTCGGCTCGAATGGCTATCTTCTTTCGGCTAGTTTATCCAATTAACTAACATAGACTTCGGTGCGCCAAATCCTAGAGCATTATTTTTGAAATCAACTGGAATAATTGTTTTCTTTTTATGTTCGGCACACACACTAAAGGACAATCCTATGCCACTGAACGAATGATGCGTATGCGGAGAAGATGGTGGACGTTGGACTTGAATTGAAGCGCTGTAAGTTGTAGTTTTCGGGAAAGACGTTACTCGGAAGTCCATTCCAGAGCGAGGCAGTCCTTAAGACAAAGGAGTCCCGCAGCAAGGTCTTCATAGATGTTCGCAACTGAATCGTATGTTGATGAGCAGCTTGTGTCCGACGGGTGTTTCTGTTTGGCACAATCATAAATGCCAGCTCGCTCGAACACCTTCCGTAGTAGTATCAATAGTAAAGAGATAGGTCCGCCACTTTTCTTCGATGTTTCAAGGCTATCAAGGTATTTAGTCAATTCTGGGTCATCCACAAGACGGACTGCTCTCCTCTGTATGGATTCTAATATATTGAGCAAGTGTTTGGGTGCCAAGCTCCTCACATGGGAACAGTATTCCAGAGATGGTCTTATCTAGGCCTTACATAGCAGTAAGAGTTGATGAGGTGTATACAACTTTTTTGCTGTATAGGGAGGTCCTAGCATTTGTGCTGCTGCCTTGGCGATTTTGGTAACATGATTACGCCAAGACATGTTATTTTCTACGTTGATACCCAACAAGCTTATGGGCGAAGCCAGAGTCAGTGTTTGTTATGTCATTGATTGATGACTCAGGTCCTGCGGTGCTTGCTTTTTTTGAGAAGACAGCTGCTTAAGTCTTTCCTGCGTTTAACATTATTTTCCTCGCTCTATTCCACGGTGGCGTTCATATCCTCATTGATGGCAGCAATCTAATTTTCTCGATCAGGTTGGGAACGAGCAGCGGTCATTGGAGTCCGCAACATTGGGTTAAACATATGATATGCGGGTTGTGTTTCGATTGGTCAGTAGCAATTTTTAAGTGGAGATTTTAGAGGAAGTTCCACTACCTTCCACGTCGGTCGGTTCCTAAAGATTTCGCGTACACCATCCTTCACCGGTCAGCCATTTGAGTAGCAGTGTTGGCAGACTTTAACAAACCAACTGTCGTGCTGGAACTTTTAGTAGATTTAATCCTTGTGGGATTTTTCACCCTACCCGTTGTTGAGTCTCAGGTGTACCTCGTGTTGGTTTGTTTGGTTGGTGTCTGCAACTCCTTCCAGATTTGGGATTGAACACTGTTTTTGTTATATAAGTAGTTTTTTTTTTGAATGGCGCCATTTTATGAAAGTTCCATACCACGTAAATGGTCCCTAATTCCTTTTTGATTTTTTTTACAGGAGCTCTTCTCCTCATCTTTTGAGGTCGCTGAGCCGATTTCGGCGTTAATATTGATTTTTATAATCTCTCATAGGTATTTTAATTTATTTACACTGGTTCTAAATATTCTTTGGTCATGAGTTATATTCGGAACCTTGAATATATTGCTGTTTCACAGGCTCCTCCCGATAATTTTCTTTCGGCTACGCCGGCTACCTACGGAGTCCTTTTTCAATTAAAGAAGTCCCTTGTGTTCCTGCATGCAGTTCCTCGTGTTCAGTGAGTGTGGACGGTTCCTTTTGGAAGCTGCATGAGGAGCTACCCTCAAACCTTGAGATATTTAATTTTCTATATCCCCCTTTTTGATTGAACCTTAATATCTCCTCAATTTTGTTTAGCCTAAAACAAGTCTAATTTTGAATGTGTGGTAAATTTTGTTGAACCTGTGTCTAATTTTGGATTGATTATTTTGGTTAATTTGTCTCATGTTTGTCATACCATCAAAGCGTGGTTTCCACGTCTGGCTTTAATTTGTTAAATGTTTAAATTATGTGAACCTTTCTTATAATGTAGAGGGTTTTTTAAATTTTGATGTGACCGTTGTCGTTTTGATGTTGTTTGTGCCTCTTGTGGATATCTTTTGTTCCAACTGACAAGTAACACTGATGATGGCTAAGGCCGAAAGCGCTGTGTTACGCTGATTAGACGTCCTTTTGGATTAAAAATTTTTGCATGGAATACAAAGGTTTTTTCATTTAGTAATATTAAAACAGCTGTAGATATAAAGTATGGGTCTAACTGACATATATGTTACATTCATCAGATCTCAGGATATCAGGCATAACTATATGTCTATTACAATCACTGAGGTACTGAGATAAATATTTGCAATTTGGGCCAAGCGTTTTGAACTTACCAAGATATCCTGCTACATTTGTCGTAAGGATCAAGAAATTTGGATTCATGAAAATAAGATAAAGGAATTAACATATACCAAATGTCGCTATTAGAAGACGATGCTTCTGTTTATATGAGGTCTAATACCTGTTAAATATGATGTATATTATTACCTATACTTTTCGTGAAGGAAACTGTATTTTCTAATCTGATGAAAGACATATTTATTTGAACGGCTATTTTGTTGAAGTTACAAGTGCAAATAACGCCTTTGCTTCACAGCAGGATAAGAGAGACGCGGATATAAAAATTGATATTAAACTTAGAATACTTTTTTTAAATAGGATAAACACAGCAGTGATTGGCCATTCGTTAATTTTAATTTAGCTATTGGCCCCTAGGATAAAAACACTATTATTAAGAATTAATAAGTGAAAATCTTATTTAAAGTTCTTTTTACAAGATTTGGCAACCCTGCTGGTTTTGTTGCCCTTCTTTCAGTCTTCGCCATTTCGTTTGTGGCTTAACTTGAAAACTGGCCGTTTGCTCATCGCGCGTCAAATGCATGGGATATGTTAGTGATTGCATAAGAAAGTGTGTATGAAGTGAGTTTATTATCCTTTATTTATTCTAGAACGGAAGTTAGAACATGTTTGTATTACTTTTCTACATGTTTATAGTAATAAATTATCAATATTTTAAGCTTCCAAAATTGCATTTCAGTTAAATATTTGGCGGCCAATAATTGCATATTATTTTGGCAGGAAAATCAAAGATTTGGTCATTGTACATAAAGCTTATAATTATTATATACTTATGTGTGATAGTGTCCCGGAAGTTCCTACGGTAAGAACTCACATTTCTTTTTTTTTTCTTTATATATTTATTTGACACCAATCATTGGTTTTTATTATTTTTTAACTTATAAAATCGCCTGCTGATATTTCCATAAATTATAATACGCTTAAAATTATATTTAAATTATCTGAATTATATTTAGGTATTAGCATGTCCTGGCTTATGTTAAAATTACGTATACCTACAAGTGCATATTTCTATTTCAACCATTGTCAGCGAATTCCAAGTCGATGGCTTGCTTGTTTATTTTTTTGAAACGTATATCGAAACTCTCTGTTACGGATTTTGTTTTTATTAAACATAATAACAAAAATTAGCACGTAAACTTGGTCTGCCTTGAGAAATATTGCCAAATATTGTGCTTATATAACATTGATATCTTGTTTTCATTGATAGTAAACATTGCCGGAATTTAAAAATAACAAAATGTACGTATACATATTTAATACATGTATACGTAATTTACAATGACGTCAATTATGTTGCTTTGACTGATGATATTATTTGAATACTAGTATTTTTAATTATTATCCCCCCTGGATTATGGCCAATATCTAAGGAAGACAATTGAATATTTTTTCGGTGTAAATTACCTATACAAGTTACAATTTTTTCGCTTAATTTGTAAAACATGATCGGAATACTTATGTTTAATTTATCATTAATAATAGGTGCCTTTTACAAGATTTATGCTGCTGTCTGTATGGTTGTGTGAATTTAGAATTGTATGTAATGTACGACTGTAATTCTTCTTATTTCATCCATGGGTATTTATTTATCCCTATTTACTTAATCTCAGTTTTCTGCTATCTATATGCTATTTGTTCTCTTATTTCTATGTTTCTATATGCTAAGGCGCCGTATTTTAATACCTTGTTTTATCTTATTTTATGTTGTATGTCTTCATAGTAAATTTTTATACATAATTATTTTTTTATGTTTGTCTACATATTTTGTCTATAGATTTTGACTATCTCTATGTATTCTCTATGTTTTGTGCTGACGCTTTTGTTATGTATTCGCGCTTTACTATTACTTCCTGTACTTAAC
>MU184561.1:0-11779 GCA_016904865.1 Pissodes strobi | reverse complement strand
CTATGTAGATTCCCATTGCATCTCCTAGGTCATCATGTTGTCCAAGTGTCTGTTATGATCTTCCCTATAAGGTACTTCTCTTTGACAGTTGGCTACATAATTCCCTATGTGACCTCTATATAATTGTGCTTTCTAGCTTCTCCTTTATATTAGTTCACTATTATAACTCTCGTACTCTCAACTCTATAACTTTTTTAATTTCTCGTATACTTAAATGCCTGTGTTTTTCACAAAATGGTACTATCGTCAAACACTTGCATTTAAAATTATAACTTGTGCTTTTCTAATGCCTATGTGTTTTTATAATGATTTCCCCAATGTGGTACCTATCATTAACACTTGCATTGAAAATTATAACTTCTCTATGTTATATATACCTCCATTTTTCTCTATATGAACCTTCTTTCTCTTTGGACGCCTACATGTTTGCCTTATGATTTTCTCTACTTTCTTAGATACTGATCATCAACATTCGCGTTCCAAATTCTATTTACATATTCCTAACATATTTGTCCTATTTTTACTATTTATGTTGCCTAATTTCCTATATTTAGTTGCTTGGTTTCTGATTTCTTCTTAGTGCCTGGTCTCTTTGTATTTACTTAGTTTTGGCTACTTTTTGCTTCATTTTTGGTTTCTTTGTGTTAATTTAGTTATGGTTGCTTCCTAATTACTTAGTTACGGTTTTTTAGTTATTTTTATTTATTTTTTCTTAGTTCCCTCCGATCCTAGCCCAGCTTTTCGTATCCCCCTAATGTATTGTTTCTTTTTAGATGCTGGTTTCTTCCTATATTTACGTTGCTTTCTTCTAGTTACTGTTACTGTATGTACCTTAGATAAGAGTTTTATATGATTTCAAGTATGCTTTATGTCAACGCCTTTGTGTTTCACCTATACGATATTCCCAGTAGGATACTTATCGTTAACACTTGCGTTTACAATGGTAACTCTATTTCCTAGTTACTAATTTTTTCATTTTACTCCTCAATATTTCACTTAATCCAACGCCCAACGCTATGAGTTTCCCAATACGGTACCTATCTCTAACACTTTGCGCATGTAACTATACTTTAGCTACATTTCTTTATATCTCCATAGACTGCTTATTTTTTTCTCTCATAAGGGTGATTTTTTTCTTTTATCTAAGGTATGATACTTATTGATATTTGTGTTTGAAATTTAAATTTGCTGAAAATTTTCTTCTTCATTATGGTCCTCATCTGTAATACTCAGTAATGATGATTGATGGTATCTCAAATCTGAAGAAAGGCTGATACACGATTTTAACCTTGTGGATCCCAATGGCCTTGAATTGTGTTCGGAGATTTATTTAATTCTGACGAAAATAGTATATTATTTTATATGGAGGAAAAGTGATACTTTTCATGGCGCGCTCGTGTTTAACAGCCGAACGGAGTGAGGCTGGTAATAGAGAGCAAGCCATGAAAAGTAACTTTTCCTCCAAATAAAATATGCTGTTTTTTCTTCAAATGTCGACAAATTAATGCAAAAACATCTCTTTTTAATAGTAATAATAATAATTATTATTAAAAATAAGTGGGTTCGCAAGGGGGCTTAGACCGGTGTCGGTGAATAGGCACAGGTTGTTGCTATAGTAATGTAACATAAAGCTGTCAGTGGACACTGTCAACAATAATTATTTTTTTAAAATTGGGTCTCCGATTGCGTTTTAATTCCGTATTGATAAGCAGTTATTGGGTAAGTTCGATTAAATAATAACCAATTTGTTCCTAAATTAGTGATTTTTAGAAATGCAGTGCACAAATTGAGTGATAAATACAAATTTGCTATATTGCTATGACAACACTTTTACCTCCGCCGGCGGAAAAGTGAAAAGTGAAGCTCCGGCGGAGGAAAAACGAAACTTCACGGCCGCCTACACAGTCGAGTAATGACGGATTTACTGACGTTTGAAGAAAAAAAAATTTTACTGACCCTGCATGTCAAAAACAGCACCTGTCAAAAAATGGCTTAGAAAGAAAATGACGATATTATATACTTATGTGTCCAGGTCGAAAAAGCTGCATCACTGCATCTGAACCGCCTCCGGGGTTAGGAGTCTGAACGGCTGCCTCCAAAAAACGTCACTGCGGATCCGAACTGCACCTCCAAAGGATATCTCCTCGGCGAATCCATGGTTCTTGGTGCGATGTACGGGGATCAAACGACTGGAACAGATGGTCCTTCTGCTACTTGGTTCTCGGGATCAAAAATGGCGTTCTCCACCACGTGTCAACGAAGCTTCTAGGAAGGACCGAACTCGATCCAGTGCGTTTCCTTGAAATAATTTGCTAGTAACCTTGGAATGTATTTTACTTTTATTTTAGATTTTTAGGAGGCGTTTAATTTGTTTAATTTATGCTGGTATGCTTTAATTAGGTTTCGCTTTTATCTATGGTTCACTTTACTTTTTCACTGACTGACGTAACTTTAGGGGAGGTTTGATCTTGGCTCCCAAAGAAGCGTCTGGCCTTAATTAAAAGGGAACTACTTAACCAGGAAGTCAAGATCGGGAGGTTGACCTTGGTTACCAGAAAAGCGTTTGGCCTTAATTAAAAGGGAACTACTTAACCAGATAGTCAAGGTCGGGAGGTTTGACCCTGGTCACCAGAAAAGCGTTTGGCCTTAATTAAAAGGGAACTACTTAACCAGATCATCAGGATCGGGAGGGTTTGAGCTTACAGGAGGAGCGTTTTGCCTTAATTAAAAGGGAACTACTCAACCAGATAAGTTGTCGTCTACTTGATTTGCCCGTTCTTTTATACTAAATTTTGTTGATATTTGACTGAATGTTTTTAGAACATGTTTAGATAATACTCAGTAGTTGGCCGGGGGCCAATCATTGAGTAATTGGAATTTCATTATATTACAGGTAAAGAAAATGCCAAAAGCCATTGCTGGAGGAAAATACAATAAAACATATGATGAGGACACTATTAGCAGAGCTTTACAAGAGATTTATGTTGGGTTAGCAATACGCGAAGCAGCAAGGCGCTTTAAAATTCCCAGAGCTACGCTACAGTTCCGCAGAAGCAATAAATTCGTTAAAACAAGTTTGGGTCCCAGTCCAATACTAACATCTGACGAAGAAAAGGTTTTGGTCAATTGGATTATTGAAAATCATAAATGTGGGTTTCCTCGACGTAAGGAAGATATCCAAGAGTCTGTAAGGGAATTCCTGGATAGAAACTCAAGCAATAATCCATTTGTTAGTAATCGCCCTGGAGAAGTTTGGTACAAAGCTTTCCTGCGAAGAAACCCTAAAATTACTGAGAGAACCGGAGAAGCAGTAACTGCTGCAAGTGCTTTAACTTTAACTTTAACAGTAATGTTTGCCTTTACCGCCTCAGGTAAAGTAACTCCACCCATGATAATGTATCCCTACAAAAGATTACCCATAAATGTAGGCAAATTAGTTCCAGAGGGATGGGGTATAGGCCTTTCTGACACCGGTTGGATGAAATCAGAAGTTATGTTTGACGACATAAAAAATATGTTACATCCCAATTTACAAAAAATGGGACCACATTTCCAGTAATCTTGTTTCTAGATGGTCACAGCACTCACCTTACTTATGAACTTAGCTCCTTGTGTCTAAAACTTGAAATTATTGTAATCTGTCTCTACCCTAAGGCAACTAGAATCCTACAGTCGGCGGACGTTGCTGTCTTTAAACCTATAAAAATGGTTGGAAAAAGGCGGTTATTGAGTGGCGGCGAAGTCATCCTTTGGAAAGTTTAACTAAAGAACATTTTGCTCCTGTGTTGAAACTCGTTGTTGATGAAGCTTCTAAATCACAGACCATCAAAAACGGATTTCGTCCAAGTGGGATATTCTGATGGAACCCAAATTCTAAAGACTTCTCAAAATGTTTGGGTGGTCAAAATAATAGAAAATCTTCTGAAGAAGAAAAGAAAGATACGTTTTTAAGTTACGCTGATTTGCTACTATTGTAACGAGCAAGAGTTTAACTATTCTGAACATAGCGAATTTGCTCTTTATAAAGTATGAAAGAAATTTGCATCAGCGATGAAGTTCAAATTAGATTCGAGATGGAAGAGCCGATTGAAGATGTGCACCCTAAAATAACTCACATTAATACGTTCAAAACTATCAAGGAAAAACAAACTATTGATAATACTAACCCAGCTGGAAGTAAGTCAGAACAAACCGTTGATAATTCATCACGATGTTTGAAAGATGATTTATGGTATGCTAAAACTCCTACAAGGAAAGGTAAAAAACAGACAGAGATAGTTTCATTTGCAATTACTTCGACCCAGTGGCCGAAGAGAAAGAGGAAAGAAGAAGAAAATAAGATAAATAAGCAGCTTGAGATAGAAGAAAGAGTGAGACTTCGGCTTGAGAAACAGAAAGAAAAGAATTCGGACAAATTAGTTAGGAAGGCAAAAAAGACGAAACACATAAATAAGGTGAAAGGCAAAGCTCCGAAAAGAAAGAAGACTGATGACAATAGACTGACTAAGGAAGTAGAAAAAGAAAGCCTTGATGGAAAGATCACTGGCATCTACGTTCAGGAACAAACAGTCACTCAACTACAGACTAGTTTAAAATAAAGTGAGTTGGAGGCTGATAAAGTATATGAAAAATATGAAGTAAATGTAAATACTAATACCTCAGTCTCTAAGACAAGCTGTTTAGAAAACATCAGTTTAATGAATTGTGTACCTGAAGCTGTACTAAATATAGTAAATAATTGTGATCACTCTAGCGACTCTAAAATCATCAGCAAGAAAATTGATGAGGAAAGTTCCTTCGGTGGCGATGGAAAGCTAAAAATTCCAATTCCGGATGGGAATAAGTTAGAAGAAAATAAGGAATTCTTAGCAGGGTTTAAAAATCAAGTAATTTCAACACCATCTTTTCTACATGATGAAGAGTGTGACGAAAACCCCCTCCAGGAAGCAATCTGACCTAGCGGTTCAGAAAGTCAAGCGGTGGGTATTTCCAACAGAGCGGAAAACTCAGATTGAATTTAAGCACCAAAAGATAGAAATTGGGTTGTGCTACTCCTGTACCTATAATGTAACGTCTAAAAAATATGGAATAAAATGTCAATCATGTCGTTGGGTCTATCACTATTTGTGTATAACACGATTACATTTACACGTCAAATTCTGAACATTTTACTGGTCAATATTGCTTGCGAAAATAGGTACCTATATCTAGAGTTCAATGTTAATAATATGTTAATTATACCATTTTTTGTTCTCATTTTTGTTGTGTTAAATAAAAATTACATTTATTCCCTATTTTTTAGCTCCATTCATTACCTAAATGCCCCTTTCATTCTTTAAAATAACTCTGGCCAATAAGTGGGTCACTTATGCCAATCACTGGTGATTTGTGATTGAACGAGAAACATTTTTTTATGCCGATTTATTTAAAGAATATGCCAATATAATGTACATATGCATCTATAATATAAACTATGTTTGTTACCTGAAGCAATTTTGCGATAAATGCATATAGTCTCAATAGTTGTAACACTCGTGAACACCTTCTGAATAAGGTGAGTGGCAAATCACTGGTGTGTTTACCCTATATGTCAGCATTTTAGACAAAAGTCTGGTTATAGGTGATATATCATATGATCCTGATTGAGTCATCACACATTAATAAGGGTGTATTGCAATCACTGCCACAAACTTAGAGTTCGAACCGCCGAGAGTTCAAAGACGACTTTAAATAAAATAATTGCATTCCTGAAGAGAAGACTAACTATAATAAATAAGAAAACAAGGTCTTAAAATCAGATAAAATCAAAAAATGATGGAAGAAATTAATAAATATATAAAATGAACTCTGAAGACAATATAGAAGAAATTAAAAACAGTATCCCTAAGGATAAGTAGAAATGAAATAGTGTGAAGCTTGAAAACCAGTTGATGTAAAAACGTGAGGCTGCAAAACCACATTATCGGCGAGCTAATACCTAATTGTTGTAGCTGTCAGACACAAAAAAAGCCGACTAAATAGTAGGAAACAGAAAGAATAACCAAATCGGGGTCATTAATTTTTAATGGGGCACTCCAGCAGTGTATTAAAATAAGGTAGAATTACGTAGTAAGGTTTATGGATTTAGAAGGGGTGCCTCAAAGTTTTAATGGAAAAAATTTAGTGATAAAAGTATTTCTACACATGGTCGATCCTCAACCATAGCGCAAAGATCTAATTCAGTGAGACTGTCTCCATCACTTTCAATAGTTGATATAGCTTGGTTTAAAGTTGTTCGTGCGAGTAGTGATGGCGCACAACGTTGGGGTAGACTAAACCAAAAAAGAAAAAATTTCCGTCGAATATCTTCAAACACGTAAAGGAATAAAACATGATATATAACGTCGAGTTACTTGTTCGCATGATTGATGCAACGATTTCGGCAAGAACAGTCCGAAATAACGAAAAGAAAAGTTTACTTCACCAGGATTCATTTCATAATAATTTATTGTGGCGCATGACGCATCCAAAAATCCAAATGCAAAAGGCAACTTTCCGCAACAGATATTTCTTCCAATGCGGGATTAAAAAGTTTACCGGCTCTCTGGAACGGGTAAACCAGCGCCTGTCGGATAGTCTTGATCGGCACTAAATTGATTAAATTATAATTGTTTAATATTTAATATACCTCTAATTTGTGTGACATTGCGATTCTTTTCAATTCATTTCTTCTTTGTAGTGTATTTAGAAAATCTTTTAGCATTTACTTAAGTAGGCGGGGCCCCCCTTGATATAGGTATATTTGCTTCAGCAAAAAAGTATCTTATCTCTTATAGGGAATAAGACATTAATAAATAAGAAAAAATAACTTTTTAACTAAAATGTAAAGTATATTGTGGAAACTTTTTTAACAAAATGACAAATTATAATTAACAAATTACAAAGGTCGTTTTCTACATTTTGCAGAAGCAAAATCGTGGATTATGTCTTCAAAATCAATTGTTTGTAAAATTTCGCTTTCAATACTCATCAAATAACCTAATTCAATCGTGACTGGCTCATGCGGTTTCTAATTTCGCTTTTGACTGTTTTAAGTTTGGAGAATGAACGTTCGTACCGATTCCAATAGACTTATCATCTCCATCTTCTCTTAGTTCATCTTGATCATCAGTAGATTAAGATTTCTTTTTCTTCTCTTTTTTATTTTTCTTCCCCGTTTTTACTTCTTGTTTATTTAGTTTTTCAATATCGATGCTGATATAGGATTTGAAATGCTCACATTACAAAATTAATAATTCATCGGTGTTAATGTCCTTGTCATAAAATTGTGACAGTTTTACGGCTTCTTGTGCCTTGTGCTACACCTATGACCTACACAAATTACACAAACCTTTTTTTTTTTTATTAAGAACACTGAACACTTGTCCATTCGTCATTTTTTTGCAATTAAAACTAGGTACTAAATGTAAATTAAGCAAACGTAAACGCATCAAATCAAAGCACTCCAGTTGACAATGTGCCGACGCCGACTATTTTTTTTATTAAACGACAGCCGAATTTATGCCTCCTGGTCCTATTAAATTGAACTGATAATAGGTGAATAGCAATATTGTTTTGTTGCTCTTGAGATTTTGTATTAAAATTCTAGTTAATAGTTAAAGGTTAATATATTTTATTGAAGGGGGTGTTTCGTGGTCTTTCTGAAACTAATATATATTTTATGATTGATGGAAATCAAAAAATTTTTTCAGTTTTTACTGATAATATTAATAAAACTTTTTCGCTACACGCTACTTTTTTTTCTATAATTTTTTTACATATTTTTTTTTTAATTAGGCGTCGGCTTAGCGAGGCCTCTTTGGCACCGGAGGCCCTGGGCCCGGGCCCAGCCGGCCCGTGCCTTAAGACGTCCCTGCCTATATTATTAGATATCACATAATGGCACCTCAATATAGTTGGAATAAGTATACTGCGCTCTGGGAGGATTAATAAATTACATAAGCACCTGATATTGGGCTGTCATGGTTCCATCACGGATACATTGACAAATTCCTGTTTCATAGCTGCCGTAAAACCTTAACTTTTCATACGGAAACTTTCAATTACCAAACAGAAGCATTTCCATTTCGAGTCATAAAGACCCTTAAATAAAATATGAACTTTACCGTAAATGCATTAGGAAGATTATAATATAATTTTTACAACTTATAAGCAAAAAAAATAAAAGTTACATGGTTCTATACTATTAGAAAAGATGAGATAAGCAATCATCGCCAAATTAAGTAAAAATTAAGAATATTTAATTTTTTAAATAGTCTAACCAGCATATTTTGCAAAAAAAAAAGAAGAAGTCAATCCACATATTGGGGCCAGTTTGGGTTAATACACTACCGAAAGCTTTCATCATTTGGTATCAGTAACTTTTATGCTGATAAGCAGCTTTTACTGAAAGAAACAACTTTAACCTAAATATCGGGAAATACGTACCTACGATTTAAGTATCGTATATATTAAACTTTTTATTGAACCTTTAAGATCGATTATACATGTTCTATGTACGAAAAGGTAAATTGAGCCAGGTAGATATGGTATCAGACTTAGATTAAATTGAGGTATCTGGTTCAAAAACGGAAAGGTTCTAGGTAAATTTTTGTAACTCCTCGACCGGGCACGATACGGAACGGGCATACATCTAAAAATCGAAGGTGGATGTACTAGTTTATATTGTACATTCCCTGATGGTATCAATTTCAGAATGTATTTAAGATAGGTAACGTGTAGATCCAGGCGTGACCAGGATCTATGCTATTTCACATTTTCCAACACACTTACGCATCTACATCAATGCATTACTGTGATATTTAACTCTAGAGTTGAATCATTTTATGTTATTGCTTTTTAGGCTCATATGGTAAAGCTAATATATGCACATTAAACGATGTTAAATGCATAGCTAAACATGAACGTAAGTACACATCTGCATCAATGGACTTGATACAAATTTTCCTGCTTATCAGTAGATTGTATTGTATTGTTTTTTTTTTCACGAGCACCAAGGATCAATCATCTTCTATGGAATCATGATAGCAATACGAGTCTTCTTAGTTCACAGTTGCTCTAAACAGCTTATTAGATTTCATTCTGAACCACGATCTCCCAAGGGCGGATTTAGCAATGAGTTATGGGGGGGGGGGGGGTGAGTAAAAAAAAACATATTACGTAGCAAATATATAATATATTATATTTTTTAAATGTACTTTAAAACTAAACTGACCAGTTTATTACGCTGGCACCACCGCAGGTTCAGTTTGACAACGCGTCAGTGCAAAAAAGAGCTTCTTGCACGTATTGCATGCAATTCTTTTTTTCTACACAAATTGAACTTTTAACAGTATCTAGTCTTAATAATGTTACTTTAAGACACTAGTGCCTTAAAATATCTATCTAAGGCACTAGTGTCCTAGTTCCTCAGTTCTGCTGTTCTTCGTGGCTGAGGAGGATTGAACAGAAACAACAGCATATCCAGTTAATGTTGAAGCATCTTCGGCTGATGTCGTTTGTACTGTAAGCAATTTCCGAGCAAACATATTGTGTTTGTCGTTCCATTAAAACGTGGTCCTTACGTCAGGGTCGCGTCAGTCTGTTCTTTTGTTAAGTGTTATTTAAATTTTGATGTGATCGTTGTCGTTTTGATGTAGTTTTGTGCCTCTTTGTGGATATGTTCTTTTGTTCCAACTGACAAGTAACACTGATGATGGCTCCGGCCGAAAGCGCTCTGTTACGCTAATTTAGATGTCCTTTTGAATTAAATTTTACGTATGGAATACAAAAAGTGCTTCATTTAGTACATTTCCTACATGCACACAGCCTTCACTCTTCATTTATTAAATTATATGGTATGCACTGACAGACAACAGTCGACCACATTTTAAAGAAACCTAATTTTTTTGCGTAATTCTTGCTTTCTTAGCCGTTGAAAATTGAGTTGCTAAACAATCTATGGGACAATCGTTAATATTGAAATACAATAACTGGATAATTTTTGCCAATTTCACTAACAATAAAACTCCTCCATAATCATTCAGGTTTCTACATGTTATATGCTCATCAGTCTTTTCAACTATGAGCTACGGCCTAGGCAAAACACATCGACAAAAGGACAAAGATCAATTAGATAATTAGATTCACCTGAATAACACCCTACTATTTTGTTGGAAATGCAAATCTCTCCTGGAGGACGTATTGTGGAATGGGTTAATTTTAATCTTTGACATTTGAAGAGTTTTTATTTCATTTAAAAGTAAACCATAACCAATCTAGTTTTAGAAAAAATTAAGAACTACTTCTTTGTATTTCAGTTAATCACTTTAATACAGTACAGTGTTTTGAATGTGTTAATGTCAGCATGACTATTCTAGATTTCAGATTTCTGACCTTCAAACACTGATTAATTACCAGACTATTATGGAGTTTAATAATTAGTGGCCCTCAGGACTGATACATCCATCTCTTGGTAACCTTGCCAAGAAGAGAATAGAAGCAAGTTGTTAGCAAGAGGTGGATATATCGACATCTAGTCGTTTAAATGAAATATATATTATGTCAATAAAAAAGACGAAGCGTCTAATTACACAAGAACGTCTTTCTTCTCGCCATTTTATACTGTCGAATAGTAACTTTCGATTAGAAACTCCTTTATAGGTCGTTTGAAACTATTTAAGCATACAGTACGTCAGAATGATGCAAACCATTTGTTCGGACAATATTCACAATATTTGTGACAACTTTCATGGCAATGAAGGTATCGTAATATGGATCCTTAAATTATATTCGTTAAGAACTATACATCCACAAAACAGGCAAATTACATTAACATTTATTTTGTATTCCAAATTGACTGAATTTGAACATTCAAATAAAAATAAAACTAAAAGTTTCTACAACATTCAAGAAGGAGTAGCCGCAAATTATGTTTTTAGTGATGTCAAAACCAGAATGTATTAGAAAAGTAATAAGGTAACCTTAGAATCATCGACGAACCCAAATTAATCTCGCCTGATACTCCACTCTTTTCTACATATATAGTGCTTACACGATGTCTCTAAGGTTACTAAGTACAACCTTGCTTAGATTAAAAAAGTACTGATAACTCGTTGCAATTTGTCAATACCCGATAATTAACCAATGTTAGAAGCTTTATGAGCGTAGCGTACTTCTAGGGTTGTGAGCGCCTAATAGCCGTTGATAATTTATGTTATATTATTTGATTAGTTTGCTTCGTTATTTATGATATTTGGTTTGCGGGTCAATAAAATATGACGGGCGGAGCAGTTCATATTGAAGTAAAATATTTAAATATTAAATCTTAGTTGGTAAATTCACTCATAATCTTAAAAACACGTCCTGATTCAAAAATGCATGATTTTGGCAGATCCACAATTTTAAGTTTGAGATGGGCATAGGCAAATTTTGTACTAGAGTAAATTTAGCTAAGACGTTTCCCTAACGCATTTCAGATTTGATGTACAATGTATCATTTATGAAGGAGAGAAAAAATGAGAAAGGAGGAAAATGCAATTGTTTGCCGAATTGCGAAGGGACCTCGTATGATCCAGAACCTTCTAAAGGGGTATCTGATGCTACATATTTTACTAATCCGTATAGCATATGGTAAGTCTCTAAACTGAAAAATAAAAAAAAATCAAGTTGTATTTTGGCTACTAACAGATCTTGACCGGAGTATTTTAAATTAACTAGGTAAAAACATTTGTGAACAAAGAAAGCTACGATTCATTACCTG
>MU184560.1:63281-140592 GCA_016904865.1 Pissodes strobi | reverse complement strand
CATAATTAATACTTAGGGCATGCTATTGCCATTTTGTTTACAAGGAGACCAAAACTAATACTAGTTTACCTTAAAATTTTAACACACTATAAATTCCTTTTTCTATTTTGGTATCATAAAGAAGTCTTTTCGATACGCAAAGTAGTGTCGAAAAGAAGCTCTTTTCGACACTACTTTTGTTGACTGGTTGCTATGATATTAACAAAATTGTTCAATGTAAGGCTTGCTAGCAAAAATTTCGACACCGTTTTGAATGGGATTCCTAATAATACAGACGTCAAAAGTGACAAGATGGCCGTCCAACTTTTGATCGCAACTTGAATAAATTAATGTTTTTCATTAAAAAACGTGCAAAATAGAAAAAATTTTATAAAATACACGTTTTAAAAGACATTTAGCGCACTCGCACGTTAGGCAACTCCCCGCAAGCGGGTCGTTTCTTAATTTCGTGCTCGTGCGATAAAATATGGTCTTTTAAAACTAGTATCTTAATATACTATTGTGATTTTTTCATAACATCCTAATCTTTATGGATAATGCATGGCCACAATAGCTCAAATAGAAGAAACTGATAGTAAATAAAGTTAAGTTAAATACGCAATTATGCGAAGGCCAGAACGAAATGTCCTTGATTTTCATCGGGAAGGAAGGTGAAAAGAAGAAATAATACACGCACAATCTATCGTAGCCTTTTCCAAAATTTAAACCAGTCAATCCCTAGAAGCCGCATGCTGCATGTCAAGCACATTTAACAGGACTATTAAAGAAATGTTTCCGATTTTACCAATAACCCATTTCTACGAGCAATGCCAACATCCTAAATCCGAACCGATTCATGTTTTGTGACTTCTCCACACAAAGGCATCATACTGCTACACCGGCACCTCACCCGTATTTAATAATAGTTCAAAGCAAGCGGTCGCAAAAAATATTGATCATAGATCGATAACATGGCTAATCCGAACACACATTCCTATTTGGTTGGATAGGGTCACAAAAATGCGCCTCGATGGTATGTGCAAGACAAAACGTCAAGTCTGGCAGTTACAATTCGATTTACGAAGTAAAATATTACAAAGAAAATGAATTAAAAAAACGAATGTTACATTAACGAAAACCGAAATAGTATGGCATTTTATGATACTATATGGTCACAATTAACTTCCACTGAAATAAGGTAAGGTTAATCGTCGAAGATAACTTGTAGCGGGCTTATTTGTATAGCCGTTTGATTCCTTTTCACACTTTTCAAAGCACTAATCAACTCTGTTCCATCCACGAAGGTTAACTAAAACCTGACTTAATTAAATGAAGAGAAACTTGAAACACCAAAGGAACATTCTCTAGAAGCCATGATAAAATACAGAAAACATAAACAGACCGTCCAGGAATTTGGCCAATAAACTCCAGTTACCTCAGTGAACTGGCATAAAACGCACTGGAATTAGGATCTGCTACACCCATGTAAGTTATACATGTTATAAAATCAATTAACAATGAGATCATTCAAACGCAAATATAATATTGTTGACAAGCATATTAACGAAACAAAATTGGGTTTGAGTTCCTGAAATTCACCTAATACTAAGTATTTACTTTTGTTTAGGGCAAACACTTGTGTGCCCTCCCTCTCCGTTTTGGGATGGAAATTTGGAGCATGAAACACGTGTAGTATGTTGGCTATCGCCATAGCAACCACAACTTTGCTCGCAAACTCATTGGTCATTGAGCATTGTCTCGTTTCGCGTAGCATCACCTGGAGAATGTTTATAAGTCAAGAACCTGCGTCACTTTTATCATATATCGATAACATAGCTAATCCGAACACACATTTCTACTTGGTTGGATAGAGCTACAAAAATGCGCCTCTATGGTACGTGCAAGACAAAACGTGAAGTCTAGGTGACAATCCGATTGCTTAAATGAAATGTAGTGAAGGCAATTAATTAAGAAAACGAATGTTACATTAACGAAAACCGAAATAGTATGGTATTTTACGATGGTATATGACCACAATTAACTTCCAGTAAGACGAGGTAAGGTAAATCGTTAAACATGACTTGTAGCGGGCTTATTCGTATTGCCGTTTCATTCCCTTTCAAACTTACCCAAACTAACCCAAACTTTTAAAAGCACTAATCAACCCTATTTCATATTTAAAGGTTCAATAAATGAAGAGAAACATGAAGTATCAAAGAAAACATGAATAGACGGTCTAGAAATTTGGCCAATAAACTCCAGGTACCTGAGAGAATTGGCATAAAATGCATTGAATTTACGATGCGAGATCATTCAAGCACGAAAATATTAAACAAGGTTATTGACAAGCATTTTCCCAAAACAAAATTGGGGTTTGAGTTCCTGAAACTCACCTTATACTAAATATTTACTTTTGTTTAAGACAAGCACATGTGTACCCCCTTTCTTCTTTTCCGGTGGACATAAATTTGGGACACGAAGCACGTCGGCTATTGTCATAGCAACTACAAAAGAAAAAGGAGAAGAGTCACAAAAACTAAACTAAATCAGATGCTTCCTGGGACTATTGGTAAAGTCGAGAGATATTTTAACAGAATGCAAATAATAGATAATTACTAAAGAAATTATATTGACCACTTAAGACTAATATGCAGAAAGATGCAAATCTTGATTAAAAGGATATAGAGAATTATTTTGTAAATTTCAAAGCCCTCGAAATACACTCATAATAAACATGCATTAAGGTATTCCTTGTTATTTTTTTGCGGACATTTACTCACCTAGTACTAAATATTTACTTTCCTTTAAGACAAACACATATGTACCGCCTTCCTTCTTTTCCGGAAGACATAAATTTGAGGCACGAAGCGCGTACAGCGCGTCGGCTATTGCAACTACAATTATTATTTTATTTGCAATTTGATTGGATATCGATCATCGTCTCGGGACTGAGTATTAACTATGTCCTTTTAACCTTCTTTTTTAAGGTTTGAACTTGGGTTCACTATCAGTATCTGTAACAGAAGGGGGTGGCCAATTGGTGGCCTTACACTTAGGCCACCAATTGGGCCCGTTGTGCCCCCAGCCCGCATTAGAGAACCTCCAGGATGCTGGTCTTGCTTAAGAAAGCCCGCATCTCCTTCAGACCAACACGACGACCCACTGAATCTGGCTCGATCGGCGTCGCGCCAAAGATTCTGAGTCTTGTCCACGCGAAGGCGAAGCAGTCCGTAAGTAGATATAATGGAGTTTCATCATCCTCCATGCATCATCTACACTCCCCTTCCACTGCAATTCTTAGCAGAGTCAGGTGCCGTCTAAGCCTATGTAGAATCCTACCAGGGCCCTGCACTCCTTCCTAGGTAGGCACAACAACCCCCTCGCTGACGAGACTCTTCGCGGGCCCATGTATCATGAGCCACGTCTGTCTCATCCCCGGAGCCTTCCGCTCTACACTCCCTTACCAACAAGGAGCGCGTGCGGACCGATATCAGCGCCATAAGTGCGGCCTTGCTGGCGGAGTAGAAGAAAATCCTCCCGCCATCGACTTTGAACCTTAGCCTCTCCCAGACCTCCATCATGATCGCAAAAATTTCTGCTTGGAAAACCGTAGTGTGCTCGCCCAGTGGGTCGGATAATTCACGCCCCAGGGCTTCACAGTACGCACCAGCTCCAGACAGTGTTTCCATTCTGGACCCGTCTGTGAACCAGACTAGCCTATCCCAGGATTCCGTCCTTCCCTTCATCCAATCCTCCTTCGTAGGGAAGAGAAGTTTAGCCCCTCGTGGGAGCCTACTTCAGGGACCATCGCGTCACCTGGCATACCCATGATGGTTAGGTCTCCAGACAAGCCTCAACATAGACCACAAATGCAACGCTTTAAATACATTTCCTTTATTTGTACGATTTCGAACATGTCGATATGTCTTACCTAAAAGTTTGTAATTAGTTTTGAAGCCTAAAGTTTTTACAAGAAGAAGGCCTCAGGACTCCATGTACATGGAGGAGATGGAGGAACGTTATAATGATTTACTTAAAGGTTCAAAATTTATAGTTACGCCGCTGATTGTAAAGTATAAATTTGCTCTCGCATTTCGAATAAAATCACTTTTGCGATATCGCATATGCATTCTAGTAAGTAATCCGATTTCTTTCAAGTTAAGCCGCAATACTAGTGCTCATAAATAAATCGCCGTATCTTCACCGCTACAACAAAAATGTCCATTTCTATTCCCCAGTTCCTGTATTACTTAAAATGTACTCCAATTAACCTTAAACTAAAACGACCATATACGTTCATTTTAAAACAAAAGATCTTTAAACCAGCTCCCGCATCGAGCATTCATAAAGTCTTTTAAAGGTGATTTGTTTTAGTTCTAGAGGCTCTCTTTAACGAGGAATGCTTTATTTAGTCGTAAATAAAAGACTTTATATTATTCAAAACATGTCCTTCGATTTAAGTCGAGTAAATTCTTATATTTCTTCGTCTCCACATGATCAATTCAATTACTCATGTAGTATGTAGTTTGTTAAGTACGTGCGGTTTCAAAGACATACGAATATGTATAGGCATAGAAAATAATAGCAGGTATAGTTTTGAAGCACAAATAAATTTAAATATTTAGGTTTAGGCTGTTCAGAAATGTTTGACAGCACGCAACCTCAATTATATCGCACATAGCAGGTGCAAAGAGCATTTATTTGCATGCAGAGTGGACACAATAAATTTATAAGCAAAATATACCTTTGCATAAAAATTCAGGTGATTTTCAACTATTATACATGCATTTATAGGATAGGGTTGTAAAGTCACAAAAATTGACAAATCGAACAGCTGCAGTGAAGTATAGCATCAGCAACGAGGGTTGAGAATGATCACAACTAATATTAAAATATATATTTTTTAATTTTATCATATTATTAATTTCAAGGTTTGTATTGTTATTATGATTATAATTATAAATTTGGGTGAATTTTCATTTATTAAATAATTTGTGGTCCGGAAAAGAATCGATATTATGCTCCGGAAAAATGCTACGACGTTTTAGATTTCGGGGTCATAAGGTTCGTAAGAATTATTCGACGGTTCAAGAGAAATAACAAGTGATTGTAGAGTTTCTTCCATAAAGTTGTCTAGATCCCACATTCTGTGTTCCTCCTTTATTACATGGTTCACAGCATCTCGTCAGTTTTGTTCGATAATTCTTTTTTGTGAGTTAATCACAAGTTCATGTTCTTCTGTAATATTATTTCCAGCCATATGAGCCCAATTTGATTTAATTTGTAATGACACATCACAATTTCCGATATTTTTTTATCAAACTTCATCTCTACACATTAATAAGGGTTCTGGTCCAGATTGAGTACCAACAATATTTATGAAAAATTGCAGCTTTAATCTTTCCAGAACTCTCTACCATATCTTCACTTTCTCACTCCTAACTAGAATTTTTCCCAGCTTATTGGAAGGAAAGCTTTGTGAAGCCAATTTTTAAATTGCAACAAATAAGCGCCTTGAGTGCAATTCCCAAGATTTTTGAGAGTTTGGTTTGCTACTTTTAATTTCCTCTCCTGAAGCCTATCCTAATCGATCAACGATTTGGCTTTTGATCCCTTAAGATAACTTAGTTAAGCCTGCTAGCTTATGTGGATTTCTATCAAGTGCCCTTGAAGGTGGCTGGCAGATTAATACAGTTTACACTCGCTTTTCTAAGGCGTTGGTCAGTGTTTTTGGTTCATCAGCTCGGAATGTTTGGGATTGGCGAACCTCTTATCTTTTGGTTTGGGAGCTATTTGATTGGGCGCAGACAAATTATCAAGATTGGCAACTTCGTCTCAAATGCCTTCAATATCTCCTCGGTGTGCCCCAAGGGTCTCACCTTGGTCCACTTCTCTTTAATGTTGTCAGCAATGAATGTTTCATTGGCAGCAGTGCTTTTTGTCGACGATCTCCAATTATTAAGTTGTCTAATCAGAACTTTTGAGTACTGTGATAAGCTTTAGTATGACTTTATTCACCTGTATGACTGGTGTTAGAGCAACGGCGTGAATCTCAAGACTAGCTAATGTAAAGCAATAACTTTTATCGCTGTAAGACCCTAATTAATTTTCAGTAAAAGATCAAGAGAATACGTCTTTTGTCAAATCAACTCTTCAATTTTCTCAACACATCAATAATGTTGTCAGTAAGGCTTTATTAGAAGTGCTACCCATGGCTTCGCTAATCTAAAGGCTTTGTAAACACTTTACTGTGCTCTTGTTCGGTGCCATTTAGAGTATGCTTGATGCGTCTGGTCTTTCTTTATGGGATCCATCTTTAAACTCCTAGTTCAGTCGGGCACAAGTTTTTGAAACAAGTGGCAAAAAATATGTTGTATAAACTTCCCGTAAGGAAGGAAGACACCAGGAGATGGCAACCAGCCGCAGAAAAGAACGCATCAGGAAGCGCCGAAGAAGACAACGGAGGCTATGGAAGTAGCTCCAGCCGAAGAGGAACAGCATACCACCTACGCTAGCCTTGCACAGAAGCCAGCGGCAAAGAACTTAATCCCGCCTATTACGGTAGAGGGATCAGATGACTGGAAGCAGCTTGGCGAAACCTTGAAGGAAAGGAACATAGAGTTCCACTTCGCGAAGACTAGAGGGAAGAACATGCAAATATATACAAAGATCTCAGAAGATTATAGAGCGTTGGGCCGCCTTCTCCACGGGACGGATAGGACCCTCTTCTCCTATCAGCTCCCTGACGCAAGAAAGACTCACGTGGTAATCAGAGGATTGCCACTGAAAACAGAAGAGGAACACCTGAAGACAGAACTCAAAGAGTTGGGCTACAAGGTGGCCGAAGTAGCTCAATGATGAAAGGATGCCGCTGTTCTTAGTGAAAACTAAGAGCAGCGAAATACTCAATGCAAGATACATCTACAGCACTCTCGTACGTGTTGAGAAGTACGTCAAACAAGAAGGCCCGAGGCAGTACTCCCGTTGCCAGAAGTACGGGCACACCCAGGGCGGATGCTGCTTCTCCCACGTCTGTGTGAGATGCGGAGAAAAGCACAAGTCCAACGAATGCACAGTCCAGACTCATCGCCTGCAGCCTCGGAGAGCAGCATGGCACCGATAAAGAGCCTGATTCAAGATCATGCTCTTATCAGGTTATGGCGATGATGGTACCATTGCTTCAAAAAATGGTACAGGAATCTTTTTCTGCCTTGAATGGACAGTGAAGATATCGATAGCCTCATAATTATGTCGTGGAACATCTGTGGCCTCAGATGTCGCAGGATTGAAATTCAAGAACTCCTGCAACGACATAATCCGGTGGTCCTGGCCTTGCAAGAGACCAAGATCAACCGATCGATACATTTCTCACTCCCAGGATATTCCATCTACCGACACGACAGAGTTAGCTGTGGGGTTGCTCTAGTTGTAAGCAACGAAATAGAACACTCAAATCTAGGAATCGAAATGGACTCAGAGATTGAGGTGGTCTTCATAAAAGTCTCCACGAGACGTGGAGATATAAAGATAACCTCGCTTTATCTTCCGCCCCAAGATCTAATACATGAAGAGGACATAGATGAACTAACAAGAGACCCAAGCCCCAAGATCATCATTGGGGACTTGAACTGCAAACACCAGCAGTGGAACAGTTCCAGGACTAACAGGAACGGTCGAAGATTGGTACAGTATTGTGAAGCTAGAGGTGTAGATGCTTTAGGACCGGATCAGCCCACATTCCTACTCAGGGGTGTATGAAGGCCCGAAATTCTGGACATATCACTTCTTAAAAACGTGCGATTCGACACGGAACTAGAGATCATAGTAGAAGGGACATCAGATCACAACCCTATAATGCTGTGCGTCAATCTAAGTCTTGCAAGATCCAACCTGAGAACAAGAAAGAAGACCAATTGGCTTAGATACCAGAACCTGATTAGAGACAAAACCCAAATTGGACGAATAAACAACGCCCAGCAGCTAGACATTGAAGTCGAAAATCTGGGAAATAACATCATCCAGGCCGACAACTTTAGTACTGCTGAAGAAGACCTTTCCAACACTCGACGACATGAGGATCTCTCCGACGAGATCAAGGACATGATCCGAGAGAACAGAAGACTTAGGCGAGTATATGCAAGAACCGGCAGAGACAACAGAGTCACGCTGAACCAGCACAGCGGCACTCTAAAAACGAGACTCAAGGCGCATAGAGACGAAGCTTGGCAATAGAAACTCTGGGAACTGAGCCTATAAGACTCAGCCTGGCAGATGCAGAGAGCACTCCGCAACCCCAGGATTCTTATTCCCGGCTTTAACCCGAGCAGGAGGCCTGGTCTATGCGGACGTGGAGAAGGCCGAACTACTAGCTGAAACCGTGCAGAACCAAGGCAGACTAAACGAACATCCTGACGAGGATGAAGAACATCTCGAAGAAGTACAAGAAACAGTCATGCGCCACGAGCAGCGACGAATTCAGCCTAGGTGTGATGTTCCTACCTCATCAGCTGAGGTTGCTGGCATCATAAAAAGGCTGAAGACAAGAAAAGCACCAGGAGCGGACAAGATCACACACAAAATGCTCAAGAAGCTACCGAGAAAAGGTACAACAGCAACTGCTAACATTATCAATGCAATGATAAAACTCGGACACTTCCCTGAGAGGTGGAAGGAGGCTGTGGTGTTAGTAATACCTAATCCAGGTAAGGTTAAAACCAATCCTGCAAATTACAGGCCTTTCAGTCTCCTTTCGGCTGTTAGCAAGGTGGCAGAGCGAATTATACTAAGAAGAATTAACAACGAGTCAACAGAGCAGGACACAATCCCAAGCATCCAGTATAGATTCAGGGCAGGACATTCATCAGAGTTACTGCTGCTCAAAGCAGTGGAACATATCACCAAAGGATTTAACTGCGGGAAAGCGACAAGTGCTATCTTTCTAGAGGTAAAAAGAGCATTCGACAGAGTATGGCACCAGGGGATGTACTATAAGATGATAGTAGGGGGCTACTCTGAACGATTGATCAGGATCATCAAAATCTACCTGATTAACAGAAGATTCCACGTGAAGATGAAGAATAAGACATCAAGGCCTAGAATACTTGAGGCAGGAGTACCGCAGGGCTTAGCCCTTCGACCGGCTTTGTACTCAATATTTACCTACGATATACCAACGATCGATGACGTACAGGTATCATTGTATGCTGACGATACAATGATACAATACACTCACAACAACACCACGAGGATAAGCACTGTGCTACAGGGGGCCACAGACGAAATTACCAACTGGATTATCAAGTGGAAGATCAAAGTTAACGAGAGAAAAACGCAAGCCATATTCTTTCAGAGAAGGAGGAAGGCTGCAGGACCACAAATAAGGATAAACAACACCAATATTCCTGGGAGCAATGATATCAAGTATCTTGGAGTGCACCTGGACCGTAGCCTCACATGGAAAAGACACATCCAAGCTGCAAGAGACAAAACCAAAAGGGCAATGGCTATGCTAAATCCCTTAATGGACCAAATGCAAAACACCCAGCAGTCTAATTGAAAAAAAAAACAATCCAAGAGATGACACACTGTACCAGGGACGCGCGGACAAGTAACCGCATGTGATGGACTTAATAGGATTCTACCCCGGAAGTTCTTAACCCGACGTGCAGCAGATGATCCCCTAGAGGGGTCCTAGCACAAGTCGGCAATACCTGGAAGTTTTAGTTGGTATGCTACTGCAGCGAGTCCAACATTACCCCCCACCTGGGGATATGCATAAGAGAGCATTTTTACCAGATGACAAAAAAAAGGAGATAGCAAAAAAAAACTAATTAGAAATCAAATGGCTTATGTCCTCAACAATCAACGATTTATCAATACAATAATATCTGCCAAAACATACCCAGGAGGGAATATTCCAAGCGGCCATAATCTTTTACTGTCAGTGATAAAATTGAGATAAAAAAGAAAAATAAAAAGATGACAAATGATATGATATGAAAAAACATAACGACGAAATCCTAGATCAAAAATTAAATAAGGTATATACAAACCTAAACGCCCTGTTTGCATAGAACAGAAATGGAAATAAATTGAAACAACTCCAAAACTAATGATGAATAATAATCTACGAACAGTCAATACCTAAGGATAAAGAGGGGATAATAGAAGAAATCTGATGATAAAAAGATGGAATCAAAAAGGTAAAAATTTATAGCAATACAAAACAATGAATAAAGAAATAAAACAAAAGGAAAAGACAAAGGAAAACTAGTTGAATGAGAAGTGCAGATAGGTTGAGCAGTTAGAAGAACAACATGATTGTTTTAATAAGCGCAGAAAAATCACACAAACATCTGGAACATATAAATGGAGAAACTTTAGGATAATGACAAATAAAAACGGAAAGAAACAATTAGACATCAATGATAAAATTAAACGTTTGGAAGAATACGAAGGGGAACTATTTAGAGATGATGATTAAAAAAGAATTAAAAAACATCAAAACAGCAGAAGCAAGTGGCCCAACAATTACTAAAGATGAAATTAGGAAAGCTATCCAAAGAGTCAAAAATGGTAGTCACAGGGCCAGGCGAAATACCCGTAGAAATTTTAAAACTTATAGTTGAAGATCCTCTAGATAGTTTCGAGGAATGATTCAATAAGGTATATGGCATGGGCGAAATTCAAAAGGACTGGCTCGCATCTGTATTTATACCAATTCCAAAAAAGGTGAATGCGACAAATTGTGAAGAATACAGAACAATAAGCCTAATGACCCATAATTTGAAAATATTCCTACAAATTATTCACGAGCGTATATACAGCAAATTAGATGAGAGAATCACTGACAGCCAACTAGGTTATCGAAAAGGCTTGAGCACCAGAGAAGCTCTTGTAGAAAAGAGCAGAGATGCCAACTGTCGATTTTGATAAAGCATTCGATAAGGTATCTCACCAGCTAATGATTGACATTCTACAAACATCGTGGTTCTCTAAACGAACATGCTTACTTTGAATGTATGAAACGATTCATCCTTAAATATTCGTAACTCACAATCTACAAGTACGAGCTTAGTTAAGCTACATCCTTGATAATCTGGGTTATTGGAAAGATGTTTTGTGATATCAATTACTCTAAATGCAGCTTGTTCCTAAATCAGATTTTTAATAATTTTCTTATAGCTCCTACTGACGATTATTTTTGATTTTCCAAGGTGGGTTAGTAGATAACCTATCTGCAAACCTATAGTTTAGTTTAGTTGAGTTTGATGTTAAGTTTCATTGTTTCATTGTGTTTTTATGTTTACCGTTATGTGGGGTACCTTAGCCTCCAAATGTAGTTGGTGATGATGTTGTTAAGTGGCTCAAGTATTCAACGTGCGATATTTTACGCAAATGCAAGGAAATCTGTCGCATCGTCGGCTCATCTTAATATCTTGCTACCTCTGACTGTATGCTAAATAGCGTTCTTCTTTTTTAACTTCATGACCTCTGATCAACTCGTCTAAAGGCAATCAATGAAAATTTACTTCGTAGTACCAGAGCCATAATATCTTAACTCCGTTTAACCATCTACCTTTAACCGCTTAGGTAATACACAAAGCAAGAACGTACAAGGCATATAATTGCACAATACGTTTGGTTCTTAAAAACCGCAACTTATAAGATTTTACTCTGGGCGCCTAAAGTAGTTGCAACCAGTAATTATAAAAACAAATAAAAGATTGAACCGGTCCACTTTAACACCCAGTATATCGCAATAGTCACTATATTTTGCCATGCAATAACCTATTCGTCATGTTGCTTTATCTTTTTGTAAGTAACTGGTCAATTTGGTACGTGTTAAATAGTACTGTATATAAATGGCATTATTTTATTTAATAATAGATACAAAGTCAATGATTAGTCCAGTTAAAATAAACAGAAAATTTGAGGTCCATAAGGCATATTTCATAGTGTAAGTGGGATTTTAGTGCATATTATTTCATTTTTATTCAATTGAGATTCGAATAGAGGTTCCAAAAAAATATTCCTGTGATAATAATATACAATAGACCATACGAATACGAATAAGAGTTTTACAGATACAACTTAAAGCCGCTTTAGTTTTTTGACTCTGGAATAAATCTTAGGCAGTTTCTGCTTCTTGTCCTTTCGTGCTAGCTGATCTTGCTCCATTTTTCTGCTGCCACATAAACTACTATTAAAAATTGCATAAATTAACATAAATCAACTAGTAAATTACCGTACGAAGTTGCTAAATTACTGGACTACATAATAGACAATATCAGCGTGTAAGCTACTTCTAGTTTCGCGCAATTTTTACCACCATCACCCACAACGAGAGCAATGCAACATTTCGATAAATAATAAATTGACACTGTCCGATAGCCGGTTAAGTGCTGCAGAATTTATTCTGTCGAAGTATTTTAATAATTCATGTTCGCGAGTATGCGGTCAGATAAATCATGTTGCGGGTTTGTTAAATTGCGGGATCCGAGACCAGAACCAGAGGAATATACAGCATTAGTAAGATCGTGCCCCGACATATCATCGATTTAGGAAAAAGCATCGCGGTGTTACTAAAATTTATCTGCTTTTCAGGTCGACTTGATTGGAAACGCAACGGTATCTAATGGAAGATTTGCTTCGTTGAGTGTGAAAAAAATTTTGAAGGATCTGGTAATGTGTTATACGGAACTCGCAGGTGCAAATTGATGAAAATGCCAATTGTGTGTCAGTTGAAGTAGCCTAATTCAAAATTCTGAATCTCATAACAAACTTGATATTTGTTGAACAGTTATAAGGATATGAGACCTCCGCAAATTTTTTTAACGCTGGAACTTAGTTTAAATCACCAAATAGGAAATATGCGAAAGTAGTGTAATATAAAATTATGAATTTATAATTTTAGTTTATTTATTTTCTAACAGAACAACTTTATACTCATTCTCTTTTAGTTGAAATCTTAATAGCTTTCAGAAACTATTCCCTCCTTATTTAATTCGTTTTTAATGAGTTTAGAGATGGAACCTACCACTGTCACTGTCTCGTACAGAGGGATGGTGAATCAATAAATGTCCCCGGAGAGAATGTGCGTCGACGTAGTTTGTCTTTGCCTGAGCGTTTGGTTGTGGTTCTCGGTTGGGAAGATGGGAGATCACAGACCTTCTTAGTGCAGCGAATGTAAATGTAAGATATAAAAATAAATATAATGATAAAAACCAACTGTTAGTGCTACTGATAAATATTCAATCGTTGAGAAATAAAGCTGATGAGTTGTTTGTCCTTTTGACTGAATAGGGATTTCCCGACTTGATTTTGATAACAGAGCACTGGCAGAGGCCTGGGGAAACCGTTCATATTCCTAATTTTAGCCTTCTTTCTATCTACTGTAGACCTAATTTCATTCATGGAGGAACTTTGATTATGATAATTGAGGACATTTGTTTGAATGCTGCAATAGATTTGATAATTTTATTGTTGAAAGAGAATTCGAGTTTTCAATAATAATTTCGAAGCCATATAATTTTTATATTATTTGTCTCTATCGTCACCCTTATATATCGCCACTATCTTTGCCCTTTTCAAAAGTAAAGGGAAAGCACCCGATGCCCAAGAACTATTCACTGCGTCACTGAACAAAACCCGACAAGGCTTCAAAGATCCGTATAGATATTCTACTGCTACTTAATATTCGGCCATGGGTCTGTTCCAGCTTACCACTCCCAAAGTCACCATCAAAAGTGCCTACAACAGCCCACCTTCGTCGTGCTTAACAGCATTTCCTAAAAATCTTGGTGCACTGCTATGTCAATTTAAAAACAATACTAACATTTTATTGGCTGGAGACTTTAATATAAATTTTAGCGATGCAACATGTCCATCAACTTTCAGACTTAAAAACCTTTTTCAATCACACAATTTGGCTATGCATGTGAATGGTCCAACCCGTATATCTAGGCAATCTAGCACATATATTGACTATATTTTTTCCAATTTTTGGAGACACTTTTATTTGTAATATTATAAACTCAGACGTCTCTGACCACGAAGCTGTTGGAGGCACTTTTGATGGTGACTTTGGGAGCGGTAAGCCAGAACGGACCCATGGCCGAATATTTAGTAGCAGTAACTATAATAGATTTAATCGAGACTGTCATAGAGTTAATTGGGCCTAGATGTTGGCCCAATTAATTGGGCCAACATCTACTAAATGAATTTTATATTAAATTGAATGATATTTTTAATAAATGCTTTCCTATCAGACCAATCAAAAAGAAATATAGGAAGCCATGGGTCACCAAGAGTCTAAAGGTATCTTCTAAAAACCTATGATCACTACATTACATGCGAAAATTTACCAATAGTCGTTCTTTTTGAGGCTACTTCTATAACTACCGACGACTTTACAGACCTCTTATTCGGCCTTATTACAACAGTAGATTAAATGGGTCCAATAATAGAGAGAAGGGGAGTTGGGCCATTATTGGGGAACTTACTCGAGGATCTCGGTTTGCTTCTTCATACAATCTGGATACTGATTCAGCGAATGAGCATTTCTGCAGCATTGCACGCCGGCTTGCTGGGGACGTTCCATCTGGGACGGACCCCATGCAATATCTCTCTAATATATTGATAGGAGACTCTTTTAGCTTCTCTCCCACTGACCCTGGTGAGATCCTTGATACCATCTCAAACATTAAAAATAAAGTCTCCTCAGGTGAAGATGGAATATCTATACGGATCTTTGAAGCCTTGCCGGTTTTTGTTCTTCGGGTCTTGAGTGACGCAGTAAAGAGTTCTTGGGCATCGGGTGCTTTCCCTTCACCTTTGAAAAGGGCAAAGATAGTGCCGATATATAAGGGTGGCGATGTCAGCGGCCAGATATCGATTTTTCGACCTATTGCACTGCTATCTACTCTATCCAAGATAATAGAAAAACTGGTGAAAAAAGGATGGTGTTATTTTTGGAGAAAAATAGCGTAATTAATATTAATAGCAGCCAGGTTGGCTTTCAAGCTAGTAAGAATACGGGAGATGCTATTTTTCGATTCCTCGAGAGTTTGTATGGATTTTTAAATGCGGGAGGCGCCACGGCGACGGTGTTTTGTGACTTATCCAAGGCTTTTGATTGTGTCAGTCACGAAATACTGCTTCTAAAGCTTCATCGATATGGGTTCAGGGGCGTCGCTCTGAAGTGGTTTCGGACTTTTCTTGAAGACCGGAGTCAACGCGTGGTTGTTGGGTCGTCCGCATCGAAAAGGAGAGATATTGATTGTGGAGTTCCACAAGGGTCGGCCCTAGGACCTATTCTGTTTCTTCTATATATAAATGATCTGATTTGTGTTAAGATTCAGGGAAAATTTACTCTCTTTGCGGACGATACTACAACCCTATGACACTCAGAGACAATAAACGGTCTAAACAATCAAATAACACAGGATTTAGTCAAGGTAGGGGAGTGGTTTAACGCAAACCTGCTGACACTAAATATAGATAAGATCAATGTTGTGGGATTTAAAGGCGAGTTGGGCTGAGTGTCGCATGGGAGCGGCTCCCTGGGGCCCGTTGATGGTGCTAAATTCTTGGGCTTGTTGTTGGATGCTAGTTAAAGGTTCCAGGGGCACATTGCTTGCTTAAGCAAGAAGGTGGCTTCTGCGTGTTTTGCCATTCGGACTGTCGTTCGGGAACACCTAAGCTGCAAGGGGCGTTTATTATGCTTTGGTTAAGTCCAGGCTTCGATATGACATTGCGCTTTGGGATCATTGTAACGGGGACTTTTTGAAACAATCTTTATTTTGCAGAAGCGAGCAATTAGATGTTTGTGTGGCGCAAGGCCAAAGGATTCTGGCAGGCCCTTATTTAAACCACAACGAATATTAACCCCGTCATCGTAGTTGATCGTGGAAACTGTGAGTTTTATATACAAGAAGAAGAGCAGGCTTTTGGGCTTGGAGCCCAGTTACCAAACACGCCCAGCGTATGCCATGCCGTTGCCTATTTCAAATTCCAGTTTGACCAAGATATATCTTATATATGAGAGTAAGAAGATATTTAATCATCTCCCTATTGAAATGACCTCTTTAAGCTCAAGTAATAGGTGAAGCCTACTGCACAGTATCTGAGTTTTTTGCCAATAATTTGTAAATTTTTTATTTGATCCTTAATGTATATTAATGTAAATTTTGTGTTATTAATCTGGATCTTGGGTTGGTGGATTGCCTGGGTGGTTTGTTTAGGTATATGGATTAGTTAAGATTTGAATCTGTTCGTATACCTGTACATGCGCTTAATTTTAAGACCAACTTTAAGTTAATTTCACAACTTGATGACCATATGGTTTATTTGTGAATATTGCTTTAATAGACGAGTCTGTATTTTTATTTATTGTTTTTGTGTTAGTATGTGTATTTTTACCAAATCTTGGTCATAGTATACACATATCCATTTTTAATTAATGCATCAATACTATAATTTGAATTTATGTTTTAGTCTACTTTGGCTGATGTCAGATGATTTATTACTCATATTATGTATTTTAAGTGTCTTTTACTACACTAGCCCACTTTAGTTTTAGATTTGGCTTTGTCAATAAGATTTCTATTCTTGGAGAATAAAGTTTATTTTGTTTTGATTTGATTTGATGACCGAAGGTTAAAAATAATTAAGAGTTTTTCAATGTTCTATAATGTGTGGTGCTGAAATGGTGGTTGCAAGAAGCGAACATCAATTGAAATTAAGGCAGGGGAATAAGACCACTAGTCAAATCATAAAAACGATAAATAGTTACTTACCATTGATTCTATTTCCAGCAGTCTATAGAAAGGATCTGATTTTGATGAAGCCCAATCTAATCAAGAAACTCAGTGGCGACCCAAAACAAAGCTAACATTACACCCACCCAAGGTGGTAACCGACAAGTACAACACCAATTGCCAAAAAGCCAAAATCATACGATCCATCCCAGCAGAGAGCGCAACCCTTCGAAATCCTTTCAACATTAGGAAACTGAATAGAGGCTTGAACTCCATGAAGAATGGCAAAGCTGCAGAGGTTGACGATATTTGTGTGGAACATGTCAAACATTTTGGAACCGTAGCCAAGGAATAGATACGTGGCCTTTTCCACTACTGCAGAGAATCACTTTAAATCCCAAACATCTGGAGGAAATTAAACCTGGTAAGGACCCAGAGTCCCCCAAATGCTACCATCCAATACCCCTTCTCTACCACCTCTACAATACCACATCAAGCCAGCTTCAGACACAGGAAGTCTTGTACTAGCCAAATCCTAGCACTAACGGAGCGTATTGAAGAGAGGTTTGAGAGCCAGCTTACCACAGGGCTAGCCCTTGTCGACCTGAGCTCAGCGTACGACAGAGCAAATCACCAAAAATTACTGTGTCTGTAACTCCTGGAGCACATCGCTAGGCCTGCCTATCTCAGCGTCCTGTTGGACAGAACACTGACTTACAGATACCACTGCGAGAAAACATGGCACAAATGGCCCTCTGCTTCTCCGTTGCCGAACATGCCTGTCCAGTGTGGTCCAGATCTGCCTATGCAAAAAAGGGCAACACCAGCCTAAACGAAGCATCCAGGATAGCCACAGGTTGTATGAAACCAACCTCATTACAAAGGCACTGATCGTGCATACCCTGATTCACGAAGCGCAGCTCACGAACACACCGAGAAGCTCAAAAAGACTTTCGATGATCGTCATTCACTGTTCGGCCGTGAGTGCGGCCCAAGCAGACTGAAATCAAGGCACCTTAAGCAACGCGTTAGACGAGCCCCCCTCCAACTATCCACCAAGAGAGGATCGAACCAACGTCCAAGGATTGGAAGACCTGGAGAACGCTGAACCGCACTAGACCTGGGGTCTGCTCAACGAAGATGACGACAAGTGCGACTGCGGTGCTATCCAGGATCTGTCCCCACAATTGTACCCTCGAAAACTTGTGGCTCGACACACGATAAGATTTGGACGTTGCCCGATATTGGGCCGAGTAACTATACATTTCCGGATACAAAAAAGTAAGTCTGATCCAGAAATAAATTGGACGCACAAGGCAGAATCTAATACGGACGAAGTAATGATGTTGAGGGCCCAGAATGTCTTTTCTATCTAAGGCATAAACTGTAGTTATTATTAGAGATAATTTTATTATTTATAGATGATTTTTTGAAGAATTTTTATCTCGAATGCGGAAAATCGTGACTATTGAATCAATAGGTTTTCTTATTTAATAAATCACAGCTCAACAAAATGAAAGGTTTTTGGGCTGTTGGGTGCCGGAAGAGTGAGAACTTTGAAACGCCAATCCCAAAAATACCTATTTTATTCCCTAGCAGTTGAAATTTTCGAGATACAGACTAACTGGACTAAAGGTACAAATAATAATGAAATGGACTTCTTGAGTAATAATTGAAATGCCGTACCTAAAATTTGACTCTAATTACTCAGCAGCAAGTTATTTGGATATTACCATGACTGCAAAACCTGACTTTCCTATACCTGCGTAACTCTCACCTCATGTCTACCTATGCCTTACCATTTGATTCAGTTTATTATTGAGTTTTCGCAAATGAAGTTGTGCTATAATTCTGTGTAAATATAAACATTTAATAATATCATGGCATCCACAAACAGACGTAGCTACCTGCACTTAATCATACAGGCTATTTTTGTAATGTATGTAACGAATACACATTGAAAGAAAGAAGAACATCTAGTTTTGACATTGTAAAAAGGAGTTATCTGGTTAGTTTGAGGCTCGCCTGGAAGTCGAGGATGAATCTTGGGCTTGCACATTTCGAATGTAAAATTTGCTACAGGCAATGGACGTCCTACATCACAGGAATTAATCGTAACAATAGACACAAATGGACCTGTAGCGCATTCTGAAGAAATACTCATTCCATCATTCAGCAATCTGCCGAGATCATACAGAATCATCAACGGCTGATGGAGTTCAATATATGCAGTCCAAATATGACAGTGATGCTGAAGCATATTCAGCAAGTGTCTAACATTTCAATCAACAAACCTGGATAAATGGTCTCATTAGAGACTTAAATCTTTCACTGAAGTCTCCAGACTAAATGAAAATAATCTGCTTTATCCAGGTACTAATATTACATTTTATCACATAAGAGACCAAGATCTGGTAACCTTCTTCTCTAAAGAAATTAACCTGGTATTCGGTAAAGATGTAAAAGGACTCTAAGCAAAAATAGGATTATCAGAATACGCACCAAACTAATGTATTGACACTTCAAACTTAATTTGAAACGTGTCCTTCCACACAAAGGTAACAAATTTGCCTCAATACCCATTAATCATTCAAGCAGCATGAAAGAGGAATATAAAACAACATCACTAATTTTGGAAACAACTAAGTAAGAATTTGTGTCGATCAAAAATGGTAAACTTTCTTCTTGGTCAGCAAAGTAGATACCCAAAATATCCTTGGGATATATGTTTTTGGGACAGCAGAGCTAAGGATCAGCAGCGGTTTAACAGAAATTGGTCTTTAAGAAATAACATGATTTAAGAAAATCAAAATGTTATCAACGAACCTTTTGCACGGAAGAAAATCATATTTCGACCCTTAGAATATAATAGAATTGAAGGGAGTTGGCGCTGGTACCCGCCTCTGCCACTGCAACCTATGCAGGTTTATTATAGCACTCCGAACCATGCTTAGAGGACCTCATACAGTCTGGTCTTCCAAATCAGTTTCCACAAATGGAGTACCGGCTCCTCCAGGTATCTTGCAGGTTTGAGGTTTGGTTTTTCCTAGCCTTGCATACCTGAGCCTGTAGAAAGCCTCATATTCGCAGCACACGTGTTTTGGAGTTTCCTCCTCCTCCTTCTGACAGAACCTGCAACAGCTATTACCTGCCAGGCCGATCTATTCCATGACGACTCCTCTTAAGTAGATAAGTCGTGGATTTTGAGGAGCTGTGTTTTATGAACTGTTTGGCTTGTAGTTGCTCCTGTGTTTGTATCCACCGGCTTAGAGATTGTTTATCTCTGCAGCTTTTAACTGTTCTTTTTGCTATCCCGCAATAGGGCTCAGGTCCCAACGTAATCTTACTTGCGCCCCGTTTTGCAAGTTTGTCGGCTTCTTCACTGCCTTTATGACCTTCATGTCCCTAAACCCACGCAATGGTGAGCTTATTGTTACGACCGACCTCTTCAAGGGCACTTATGCAGTCTTTAACTAGTCTAGATCTGACCTTGCGTGCACTAACTGCTTTTAAGGCGGCCTGAATGTCGGAGTATATGACAACCCTCCTTTTTCTAATGGTCTCTATCTCCATGGCGCAGTGTTGAATTGCCGCGACCTCTGTTTGGAACACTGTGGCTTGACTGCCCATGTTTATAGAGATATTTGATCTTGATCGTAGACCCCACCTCCCACCCCTTTACTGGTTTTAGAGCCGTCGGTATACCATGCTTGGTCTGCTTTTATAGGAGGTCCCCCTCCCATTCTTCTCTTTCGACCCTTATATAATAAGTTTGGACTTATGAAACAATTTGTGACACCTTCAAATCGAGATGGGCCTTGTTTTGGCTAGTTGACACGTACATTTACTGGGTCTAGCACGGAGAAACTGAAAGCTGGATTATTTGATGGTCCTTAGATAAAGCTTACTGATTGAATATCTACAATTTACCTCCTCCATGAAGGACATTGAACATCTAGGTGATTTTAGTGAAGAATAAATAAAAACTAGATCTGAGAGATCCCTGGCTTTTCCATATCCTCTAATGGTTAGTGTTGGATTGGGTTCAAGAAACGAAAATGCCATCAAGATTGATGCAGCGAAAACTCCAGTTACAGCTTATCTGGAAGAATTTTGACATTTTCCAGGGAGATATATTCCAGAAGAAGAACTGAAGCTTAAATGCTTGCGACCTCGGGGCAAAGAAAATGGCTTCATAAATGCAGAGGGGCAAGATTTGAAGACTTATCGTGTGAAAAATATCCAATATATACCGACCAATCTGCCTTACCCTTATCAAACCAATAGCGGACTACAAATCTAGACTCGCCCTTCTATTAGGGGAACCTCACGCAAAGAATAGTTTTCTTTCCATAAAAGTTAAATTATTTTCAGCGTAACGAAGAATGGAATTTTGTATTTAAATCGCAGCCTTACATATTTATCAGTAAAATGCAAATTCCAAATTTTGCAGCCGTATTTATTTTTGCCATTACTAATCTAAACCACCCAACTATATTGAAATAATAATAAAACATGCATTAGAACAGTTTCTGAGATATTGTCAATGGACAATTATTATTGGTCCATTCATTTTACCTACTTTTAACCAGACTATCGGATAGCAGCCTAAATCTGCGTCAGGCCTTGGTGCTATCCACCTGTTTCAAGGACACCGTTCGAAGGTGAAGGAATTCTCGTGGCAGGTGGTTACCACATTATTTATATCGATGTGCCAAAACAAAAGTTACCCTTCTTAGTATTCATGAGACGATATATCGGCTGTTATCGTATATCTCGATCTCCGTGCTGCGGGCCTTCGTGTTTTGACCGGCGGAAAATTTAAATTAATAGAAGATTCGATTTCATTGTCCGCGGCTATCGGAATGCAGTAGCAGGATAAAAAAAATCATATTTTTTTTTCGTATCGGACCTAATGTGGAATCGAAGCCAAATATGGTTAGTTATTTTTCGGGGAACCTTTTGGCATTCGGCCGTGGATAATTAACGATAGGGCATGATCTTCCTTCCTACGATTCTTATAAAGAAAGACTCCTTCGTTTATTCCAAACGTCACAGTCTCATTTATGCTTTTTGGCGAAGGTTCGTTAATATTATATGAACCTAAAGAAATTGAATAGAAAAGTATAATAAATTGGATTTCAAGTTTAGATGAAATACGGTAGACTTTTCATATTATACTCTTCCATTTTATTTGATCCCAGGGTTTTCTCGATGTCCTTGCTCAAGAGGCTTTTATTAGTCATCTAAGGATACATGTAGTCATCAGAGGATTCATGCCAGAATATAGTCAATTCACAGGAAAAGTACGAAAACCGGTTTAAATTTTTGTAGAAAGATGGAAAGTAGAAGGTTAATTTTCCCGCTTCCTAATTCTGTAATTTGTGGTCACCTTATGACAAAATAAAGCAGTGTTGGAAATGATATATTTAGGTGAAGTATAGAAGATATAGTTGCATACCTCTTAGCTTGGATAATTTTACATTTATTTATTGATGTGCCATTCAATTCAATATCAATATTTAATAAAAATATAGAGCCTATTTTAGCTGCTTTACTGCAAATATAACAACGCGGATTCAAGCACCAGGCGAGATTTCAGCTAGAGTTTGCCATATGCCCAAATTGGATGTAGCTGAAAATTAATTACCTGATGTTCCTGCTGTTGGCTCTCCGAATATTAATAGTTCTGAAGAGAACCATATAACAAAACCAACATCATAATCTGTTGGCAATTAAGAAAAACATTTTCAGAATGATATTCAGTATCTCTACCTTTCTGCAATTTGGTCCCAAATTTCGAAGACCTGGTTTTAACAAACCACTTCTGAAACTGAGACCTCTTTCCATGGGATATTGCCTTTCAAGCTAATGCTCGTATATTTTTGAAGATGTGCTCTAATGCCAGTGTAAAGATTCTACGAGCTCTTCTTCCATGTTTCTCCTCTCTTTATTCTGTTATATTATCTGTTATGTACTTTCTTGTCTTCTTCATCAGCATGCGCATAATGTGGAGGGACTTTACGTAATCAAGATCCTTCGACCAATCTTGTCTGTAAGGCGATTCGTGACTGTTCAAGTTCCTGGCTTGTAATAAGTGGAAAGCAAGCTATTCGGCTGTAAGTTCCCTTTCTTGGTGCTCTTTTTAAAAAAGTATGTGTTAGTATTCGTTGGTCTTGTAAGTTTAACTTTGAGACTCCCGCTCGGTATATGTAGCGACAAAGGTTTTGGATGATGCACACGATGTCCGTTTTGTCAGTGACAATTTCATCTTTACCTCTCCCTATTACGAGCTTAGTGTTCAACCAAGTCCCTATTTATCCATATGCGTTTGCCCAATAGATATATGATGTATTCAGCTTAGTGCCTCTTGATTTCGACTTGACCATATTTGCAGCCACTTTAATATATATTTCCAGAAAACGTATCGATAAGCGGCATAACTTGTATACTGACTCTAGTTTTACTCGAATGGTTTTCCGGGATTGTTTCTGTTTTAACTCAATCGTTATTGGACCGAGTCTCTTTGAGAGTCTGTGTGTATCCGAATCATCGCATTCACAAGGCCCTGTTTTCAGCGGAGTTATTCAAACCACTTCTGAAACTAGGACCTCTTTCTATTGGATAGTGACTCTCAAGTTAATGCTTGCATATTTTTGAGGATGTTCTCTAGTTTCAGGGTAACCATGTTTTTTTTTATCTCTTTAGTCTGCTATTAGTCGAAAAATACTGTATCAAAATGAACGATGCACTGTGTGATCCTCTTCGTCAGCATGTATAGCTTCTTCGACCAATCTTGTCTGTAAGGCAATCCGTGTCTCTTCAAGTTTCTGGCTTGTAAGAAATGGAAAGCGAGCCATTTGGCTGTAAGTTCCTTAACTTCGTGCTCTTGTTAAGCAAAGTTATGTGTTAGGATCCGTTTGTCTTGTAGCTCTGACTTCGAAATTTCCACTCGTTTTATGTTGCGGCAGGAGTATTGGATGGTGGACACGAGTTCCGTTTCGTCAGTGACAATTTCATCTTCCGCTTTCCACATTTAGAGCTTAGTATTCAAACAAGTTCCTATTCATCCATTTGCGTATGCCCAGTAGATATATGATGTTCTATCCAGCTTTGAATCTCTTTGGAGCCACTTGGATATATATTTTCAGATAATTTGTCGATAAGCGTCATACCTTGCGTAGTTTCACTTGAATGACTTTCTGGTATTGCTTATGTTCTAGTTCAATCCATATTAGACAGACGTTTATTTTGGCGAGTCTGTGTATATCCGAATAATCGCCCTCATAAGGGTTTGTTTTAAATGGAGTTATTCAACCCACTTCTGACACTAGGACTTCTTTTCATTGGATGTTGACTCTCACGCTAATTCTTGCATATTTATGAAGATGTGCTCTAGTGTCACCTCTTTATTCTATTATCAGTCGGAAAATACTGTATGAAGTGGAACGTTGCACTTTTTTGTCTTCTTCATGAGCATGTGCATAATCTGGAGGAACTCTACGTGATCTAGCTTCTTTGACCAAGGCTGTCTGTAAGACGATCCGTGATTCTTTAAGTTACTGGCGAGCTATTTAGCTGATAGTTCCCTTACTTCATGCTCTTGTTTAATAAAAGTATATGTGATGATCCGTTGGTCTTGTAGGTCTAACTTCAAAACTCCCACGCGGTATATGTTGCTGCAGAAGTTTTGGATGGTGGACACGATGTCAGTTTTATCAGTGACAATTTCGTCTTTATTTCTCCACATTTAAAGCTTAGTATTTAATCAATTCATTTTACAATTCTCCACTTGCTTTTATCTCATCATCTTTTATTTCTTCTTGTTAGCTTTGTTCCTTAGCTGAATTCATTTTTATTTTGCTTCTTTATTGCATTTTATGTTGACGATAACACTAATAGTTTTTCGCTATATATCAATTTTCATCGAGAATTCAATAATTTCTAACCGGTTGCCGTATATTTCTTTGTACGCCAAAATCTAAAATAATGGTGTATTTCGAAGAAATGTAATACCGATCCTCTTGAAGCATAAACGTTGAAATTTATCTAGTTTTGAGCAAACACGGTTTGCTTGCATCCCTGTTCATCCATATGCATTTACCCTATTGATATAGGATGTTGTATTCAGCTTAGTGCCTCGATTTGATTGCAGCCACTTGGATATATATTTTCAGTAAATTGTCGATAAGCGTCATAACTTACATACTGGCTCTAGTTTCACTTGAAGGTTTTCCGGGATTGTTACTGTTTTAGTTCAATCGATATTAGACAGGCGTTTCTTTTTGCGAGTCTGTGTGTATCAGTATCATCGACCTCAAAAGCCAGTGGTCACCTCCGGTGTGGAATATGGTGAACTCTTGTCTGATCTTTGCAGGTTACTTTTTAAAAGCCTCCCTGGAATATAGGTGCTTATGCAAAAGAAGCCATCTCTGCTCAGATAGTCCAACAACGCCTGCCTTTTCTTGTTTTTTTTTATTCCAAGTCGTTCTTGTTATCTGTCGCTATGCTTGGGCCTATCTTCGCGTTAAAGCCTCTCATTACAACAGTGAAAGTCGGCGGCAGTCATGTTCTCGTAGAACTGTGCTTCATAGTCTTCAGCAACGCATGTTCATGCACAGAATCTGAATCTAAATCAGATTTTAACACTATGCAGACGATCGTCCCCGAGGAGGCCCTTATTTAGGTGACTAGGTATCTCATGTGAGTTAGCGATGAAGTTGTACTGGTACAGTAGGAACTTGAGCACAGCCATAATGTGTCCTGATATATTGCTCAAGTCGTTTAAGATGTTCATCCAGATGCATGAGTTAGCAATATAAAATAACTAAGATGTTACCTACCTTTGAGGATGCGGTCAGTGCCACAAGTACTCCGACTGCTCGTTGGCGTGGGAGTGGGTCAATTATTTACTTTTGACCAGGGCGCCACTAGTTTGAAATAAGTAAATCCGCAGACCCAAACTAGATGGTCCTTGGTCTTGAGAATGCTTAAGGGGGATTTAAAAATCAAATGTCAATCAACTACACTTGTTTGGTTGAGGTATCTCAGAGTAAATAAAATATGGTACATTCGTGCAGGTTTAAGTTTAGTGTCATGTTTCTTTCAATAAACAAAACAATATAAATATAGAAAATGTAAAAAAGCTTAATTAAAAACAAATAATAACCTGATATATGTTCACAAATATAGAATTAGATCATATCGGATGTTACAATATAGCATAGCAAATGATTACGAAATATCCAAAATCAATTTCAACAGATTAATGATAAACGCAATATGCATAAGGTATCTATCGTCATATCATACTAGTAATTCAAAGTTATCAGTATAATACCTATTTCTAATAAACCTTGTGCGCGACTACCATGATATACGTATCCGCAGTTTTACATAAATAAATCTTAACGAACCAGTTTGTGAAATGCCATTACGTAAAATTATTATAACCAGATAGTTAACCACTCAGAACGATAATGTTTACCATTTACCATGATATATATTAAATTGGATGAATAAGGAAATATAATGTAAAATAAAATACTATGAGCATTAATCGAACCACTCTAGTAAATAGTATCTCTATCAGAGGTATATTGATTTAAATTAGCATCGGTATGCTATGCTTACACCTAAACAGTTTCAAAAATATTTATATCAGCACAATGAAAAAAGAAATAAAACACGCAATCTAACACAAGGCTGAAAATACTAAAATACGTTAATAACATTATGTAGAAGATTAAAAGCGTTCTGTGAATATAGTGCAACACCCTACCCAACTTCAACTACACTTATCTGGTCACTGATAACACCTCCGGCATCCTGAACGTAGTCTTCCAGGCGCCTTGGGGCCCATAAACTCTCAGTGGCATTTGAGGTAGTGCCCACCTGGACATTCAGTAACTCTGGTTGCAGTCGATACCAAATTAAAACAACCAACTAAACTGAGTGACTGGTATCTACTTTACTTGCGCCAAATAAAATCCCTAAAAGAGAACAAGCTCTAATTAAGCACTCTCCTACTGCAATTTTAGGCAGCCTCCTCCTTTAGAACACTCTCCACACAAAGAGTATTTGAAGATAATAATAAGACCCCTATAGTAATTAGCCCATTCTTGACAAAATTGCGAAGGTCATATAGCCAATATCATATCACCCTATAGGTAATTGGCATAATAAAATCCCTAAGGAAAACTAAACAATTTATCTTTTACTTTAATTTGCCTTTTTAAAAATTAAAACCCTAGGCAATATCAGACTTGCCCATTTATGCAATTAATACTAAATCATTAAGTAAGCTTATCTAGTACTTGAAAAGTTCTTTTAGTCAAAAATTCAAAGTAGAAAATAAATTTATTAAAAATCATATACAACCATTATACAACCTATATGTTAGTATACAATAAGAGTTCCCATAGAGACAAAGGAATCAGCGACTGCAACATGATAACGAGGAAGGTGTCATGAATCACTATTTCATACGCATTACTCTCCTAGATTATTACTTCTTGTAAAGGTAATGAATATAATAAAGTTAGGCTATGCCTGTTCCAGGTCCAAGTTATCTTATGTTCTATGATATTGCCTGATATAACAAGTGCATGAATTAATAAATTTTGAACCGGATTCAAGAATAACATTTTCTATATAGCAGTATTGTGCAGTAGATCCATTTCCCTCTGAGAACCGTTAAAAAACTATACTTTAGTGATTTACACCATGATACAAGAAATCCCCTGTACAGAAAATAAAGGAGTATGTACAAAACCTAAAGCCAGTTACCAAAAAAATTCTTGACTGCAGACCAAATCCAACAAATCCACAGTCAATTAATTTCCTCCACGAAACTGGTAACTATGCCAACTTCTCTAGCCCGAAATAAGATTATCCTCGTTAAGGTGAATTAGAAATTCATAAACTTTTCATCAGGCTTACGCACTACTTCTTTTTAGAAGGGTTTACCAAAAAAGAGAACGAAGTCAAGCCAAGGTTCAATGCTTAAGGGTCAGAAAAAATTCGACCAATTGTCCTACGACAACACCTAAAATACAACAAGATGGTTGCCACTAAATTTAATAACATCTTCAATACGCAATAAAACGTACTTAAGGCTGTATGATGCTATGTATTGCTGGCAGGATAAAGAAAACCACCGATAAAACCATTATCAGCAATGACTAATCAAACAGAAACTGCTTCATTCCGACCCGCGGCCATTTTAAGCTCCTGACATAAAAAAACGCTAAAATAATTCACGCCTAAACGGCCTAAACGTACCTTTAACGAAAAGCCTGCGTCCCTGTTGGTACCAGCTGCGAAACAATCGGGCGGAATTATCAAATTTATGGGATACAACGCAACCACTAAATTATCTTACCTGTTTACATCAAGCGAAAGCTCAGACAGTCTTCTAATATCAAACTGATGGTTGCACATCAATTACTTATGTTATTTCTTGCTGGCTTGGTCCGCAAACACGTCAAAATCGCACCAGGATCGCTAGAGAAACATGTACACTTGGCAACATTCCAAGGGTACCCCTCAAAGTTAGGCAACCAACGATTGTCAGAGTCAGGTGTCTCATCTCATCTGAAGGTTATCATATCAGAAATAAACATTGACTGAATTTTTAACCTTTCCTATTAAATATTGAAACACATCCAGGAAAATAACTGACAAACTCCGAAACCAATATTTCTGACATCCATGAGACTGTCTTAATGTATATTATCATCGAGAAGGTGATTATCCGGGAAGGTAAGAGAAATATTGAATGTTTTAAAATGAATGAATTGCTTGAAACTTTAAAGGTCTCCTCGATAAGGATGGCCAGAATACAGTACTATTTATTGACTGATTATGTGCTAAGCCAGTGGAGGTGTTTATATCAAACAGCCCGAGAAAATCAAGTTACTTATACCATTATGGAACTCTCAATTTTTCCTGGAATAGTCCAATAAAAGACTAGAGTCATACGACAACCATGTAGGTATCTAAACGAATAAGTAGTATTATATTTAGCTTAACGGACTAGCATAATAGGTACGAATGGTACGAACATTTTATGGTATAGCTAGGAGTTTATTCACTGGATTAATACCATGGCTATTCTGACTTAAACAATAACTGAGAAAATTGGCATGTTACATAAATAAAAGGCTTCCTCCGTAATAGTTTAATTTGTTCTCCAGGTTGTTCTTTAACACCAAATTTTTGCCTAATCCTGAATCTGCGAGGATGACTGATTACTATGTGCCAGGATTTGCAAATTGCAAATTAAATATTGGTTGAATTAGTAATAAACTAAATATAAACTAAACATATGTAACGCACAATTCCAGAAAAAATATATACTATTCAGAGATACCTTATTATTATTTCATGCTTTTTCTAATGTTTAAATTGTGCTCCTTTAAACTTCCCGTGGTTTTTTTAATTTTAAATATAAGTTGTAATGTTACTTTGTGATTTATGATATTATTAACACAGATTAGTTATCAATCAACCAAATAATAATCAACCAATATGTAGATGTCCTACTTCCATAGAAAATATCTAAAATTTTGAAGCGAAGCTTAAATTTATTATTTATTATAAATACAATACATATTTATACATATACTTTATAAGTCTAAATATAACAACCAATTTTATTATTCGTGGTGAGAGTTTATGCCTAACCGTGAATTTATTAGAGAACAATAACTTAATCGTTTTTGTAATGGTTACCCAGAATTAGTTATTTATTGTGAGCAAAAACCAAACGTTAATTACCAACTGAGCCTGAGCTTTACCGACAAAAAGCTTTTGCGGTTTTCTCGCGGAGATTCCCAGCAAATAACAGGTTAAATTCCGAATTGACCACGGTCTTTACAAGAACTAAATTAATGGCATGTAGCAGAAAATAAAAACGCCAAAAAAGTAGCTGATCGAATAACGAAAACGTGATGAAATGGTAAACGGCCCGCATTTGAAGTGTAAAAAGCAGGCACCTGCAGCGACTACCACCTTTTAGCAGAAACGTTGTCGAGGAATCGTGACCGACTAAGAATCAGGCCGGAGCATTACTAATATGACGTCATGAATATGAAATGACACCGGTTAAAAACAGGATATTGACAATACGGAAAACATATATTACCCATAAAAATTCATTTTGATGAAACGTGACTTGAATTAATTATGGTTCTCGTATTATTTCAATACTAAAAACAAAATCTGCCAAAGCGTTTTAAGCCACTGTGGCACAAGGAGCCGTCGAGTTTTACTATTGAACAATTTGGTACCATCATTTTTTTAATTTGAAATCATCAAGAAATGGCTTGTCGCTGGAGGCAGAGGATGGAACGCATCAAAATAGTTCTTATGAACAGTGGTGTCAAAATAAGGTTTTGAGGAGATGAGAAAAAACAATTTAATTCTGTAGGAAAAGGTAAAATATTCACATCGTCAGAGGTCGGCAGTATATTTGTACAAAAATAGGTTAACTCAGTAACTTGTGGACAAAAATATCAATGAAATATGTTTGGCAGAAGATGCATCAGAATAAAACATTCATCGAAGAACCAATAGAAAATGAAAAAATCCGCAGAAATGGATAAAGTAAAAAGCTGTGAAGTACATCTGTTATAAAATAAATAAGGGTTTATTAAATACCGAAGCTTAACATCAAATAAGGAATATAAACAAAACATGATAATAAATTTTCCGAAAAAACTGTATGCAAGAACAAAATCAAGATGGATTACTGGTGCAACAAATAACGATACTGTTTCTGAATCGGAAAGTGTCTAACTTGAAAACATCTGTAAAATGACGAAGACAACAAATTCAGAAAACAACAATGAAAAGTAGATGAAAACCTAAAGCAACTAAAAAATAGAAACGCCTGAGGGAACGATAATATTGCAAATGTTGGTAGATAGAGGAGGTAATAGGCTCCAAAATTCACTTACAATGCCTGGTCGGTATAAACAATTAATTCTTTGAATCATTTATGACCATAAAGGAGGGGGTAGTTATTAACTTTGTAATTGACCAATTTAGTTAGCATAATGTATTGCTTGCCATATGGTGTGAATTGAAATATGTATTTTAGGTATTACCTACTTTAATAATGCAAAATTTAATTTTCATTAAGTATGATTATTATGTACAGTGATTTCTAACTACTTTCAAGCATTCATCCTTTCACACATAAAACTAAATATTCTCCATCAGGTTAACTATTAATAAATATCCAACATCTAACAAAACTTCTTGCTTATTTGAATCTAAAACGAACTAGATAACTCCTTTCTTTAATGAATTTAATTAAGCTTTCTTGTATTTAAACTAACTGCTCCTCCTTTCACACTAAATACCTTGTTCCTTTACTTCTTCTACGATTCTCTTAAGTTAACTTCACTAGAGATATACGACTTCGAATATTTGATTCGATCCTTGAATACAGGAATAGATTTGTCTAACTACAAATTTCCAACCGCCATTTTACCTTCTTCTAACTTCAACAGGAGAGATGCTACGAGTTGTATTGTCTCGAGAAAATGCGTTAAAACGCCCAAAGAGTCCTTAATTCAGTGTTGAAAAAGGGAACATAGAGTACAGCAGATATTTTCTAAATATATGTGCAAACAAAGGAGAAAACTACTAAATATCTTGGCGTCAACCAGAGTTAAGACTGGGTAGATGTTCATGGCGCCAAATTCAAGCAGGGCAGCGACAAAGGCTGATGCTTCACGCCTGCACCTACAACGCAAACTAAGAACATCTTTACCGAAATAACTGGAGAATCCAGTATACCCTATTCATATCATACGATGCAAAAGTCAATAAAAACGTACCCAATTAACTGAGGAAAGTTTGACTAGGCAACCCTATAAATCACCATATCGATTGAAGTGGAAAACAAGTAAAATTCAGTCATAGACCCTTAAAATAAAGTTATCTGATTTAGTATTACCCTTCCAATGAGTTCATCCAGTCTGCAAGTTTTCGACAAATCGTCAAGATTGGTCATTCACACTTAGTAACCGTTTAGGCTTGGATGCAATACGTCAGTGTGAAAAACCACGATGTTAAAAATTCACAGATCAAAACGGTGATCAAGCCAAAGTATGAAGGAAAACAAGTATGGAACCCCAAGAATTGACACTTGTAATGCACATTATTACTTCTTTCTTCCACTAAAAGTTAAATTTTGAGGAAACTAACTAAACATCTTGGCGGCAAACAGGGCAGCGGCAGAGGCTGATATTTTAGGCGCCAAACTCAAACAGAGCGGTGACTGGACCGCTGCTTTACGGTTGAGTGTGTGTCAGGCACTAAAATTTAATTTTTCCTACCAACGCGGACAGAGGAGCAGAGCAGGGAATTGCGCGGACACGGATGCATTTGAGAGGGTAGGAACATTAAATAAAACTTACATAAATATTACTTTGCTGTGGGTATCCAATATAATTACCCTGGCATACTAGTCGATTATGAAGTGTGTTACATACTTTATCTAGTTGCAAGACTTTCCCTGTGTCTGCATATTCTGCTGGATTTGAAATAAAGTGTCCGAAGAGACAAAAAAATGGGTGCGTGTTTAAGACCATTTGACAGAAGTGAAAGCTTCAGCAAAGCGAGATTAAATTAATTTTGTGTTCCGTATTCACGAAGTAATATTTGTTCCAGATATCGGTTTTCCAATATTAATATATTAAGTGTTGACGTGCCGTATCAAAACTCGAAATGGCGAAAAGTTTAAATTCAACTAACTCACCCTGTATTAAGGGCATCATCATCTCCGAAGCGTTTTCTAATACGGTTTTTGGCGTAGATTATCGTACAGCTTTTCTGAAAAAATACTTCTCGAGAAAATTAATAAAATTTGTAACCTAGAAATCGATGTGTTTATATTTTCCTTGAAAATAGCATTTTCCCGACATTCTCGAAACAGAGAAGCATTTACAGAGCTTTCTCCCAGAAATTCTTTATGAAATTAATGCTGTTTGCCGTGATGTCTAAGGCGCTGGTAAAGGGCTTCTGATCGAAATTAGGAGACAAGAGTACTGCCATTTGCAAAATTGCAAAGAGGATTATTGGTTTTGATCAGCAGGCTATTTATATAGATATGAAACAGAGTTGGTGAAAGCATGGCGCCCTGCTTTTCTGAAAAAATACTTCTCGAGAAAATTAATAAATCCTTCATTTTTGTAACCTAGAAATCGATGTGTTTATATTTTCCTTGAAAATAGCATTTTCCCGACATTCTCGAAACAGAGAAGCATTTAGAGAGCTTTCTCCCAGAAATTCTTTATGAAATTAATGCTGTTTGCCGTGATGTCTAAGGCGCTGGTAAAGGGCTTCTCATCGAAATTAGGAGACAAGAGTACTGCCATTTGCAAAATTGCAAAGAGGATTATTGGTTTTGATCAGCAGGCCATTTATATTTATAAGAAACAGAGTTGGTGAAAGCATGGCGCCCTGAGGCACACCCGCGTTATTGGTGACTGTGTCTGAGATGTATCCATGAACTGCAACGTGCAGAGATCGGTTCATAGCGAAACAGGCAAGCCAACTGCAGAGAAAGGTTGGCAGTTAGAAGGATGGCAGTTTGATGAGCAATCCGTCATGTCAAACTCTGTCGAATGCCTTCGAAATATCCAACGCAATCGCTCGAGATTCTCCGTAGTTATCAATTGCCCTACTCCATATGTCATATGTCCTGTTGATCTCTCTTTGCGAAAGCCGTATTGGTTATCGCTAATTATTTTGTTGGTCTCGAGGCACTTGAACAGTTGCTGATTGACTACACGTTCCATGACTTTGGAATTTATTGGAAGCAAGGCAATTGGGCGATAGTGTGAGTGCGTGGTTTCCTTGCTTTTTTTGGAGCAGGTGGCACTCGAGCGACATTCCAAGAAGATGGGTAATTCCCTTTTCGGTAAGACCGGGAAAAAATCGGGGAAAAAATGGAAGTTAGCTCGTTGACGTAGTTCCTTAACACGATTACAGGTCTTCCATCCGGTCCTGATGCCTTTTGCGTATCTAGTTGATTGAATATTTTACGAATATCACGGTGATGAAACTTGACTTCTGCCATGGTAGTGTTGAGGTTGGATATGGTAGGGAGAGCCTTGCATTGGGCGACAATTAAGGTAGAATGCGATGAAAATATTTTGGGGAGCATGTTTGCTTTTTCTTGGCTTTAGGCGCCGCTGCCCGTGATGCCGGGTTCATCTGTCAAAGATGGGAGAGACGTTTTTGTAAAGTTATGACTTACTGCCGACGAAAATTCCTGGAGTGGACATGACACTTTTAAAGCGACATGGATGTTGGCGATCAACCTCAGTTACGGAGGGTTATATCGAAGAGTCATTTGCACATAAAAACGAAATAGGAATAAGAATCCTTCTTCTTCTTCTTCTTCTTCTTCAAGAATACCTTAAGGTCTGTTAATTGCAAAGGCTCAATTCGGTTGGTTATCCTGTGAGATAGAATTCCACCTATCTTTCCATCTCTTAGGTGGTCTTCCTAGCGGTCGTCGGCCTGCTGGTTTTCCATCTTTAGCGATGTATGCTAGTCTCTCTTGGTCCATTCTGTCTATGTGATCACGCTAATAACTTCTACTTCTCCTCCCCCATCTCACTATGTGAGTTTTTCATCACCGCTGTTCTGAGGATGATCTTTGTCTTATTCGTATCAGCTCTAGTCTCGATACCATAGATTTGCACCGGTCTAACACATGACTTATATATCCGCACCTCACTATCAATGCGCATGTGGTTGTTTTTCCAGATGATATCTCTCAGACATCTTGAAATTATTGCGGCTTTGTTGACCTGTGATTTTATATCGATTATCGGGTTGTTGCTGCTTGATGTGTCCGCTCCTAACGAAAGCTCATTACCTGTTCTATTGGTTTATTGTCTAATGTATGCATAAATTTTGTTTTATCAATGGAGATTGACATGTTGTATTGTACTACTCTGATAAAACTTATGTGTTGCCATGCTGATTGATTTGTTGTTCAGTCTGTATCCTCTGTTCATTGTTGTCACACTGTGTATAATCTCGTCCATGAGGAGGTTAAAAAGGAATGGGGTGAGACTATCACCCTGTCTTATTCCTGTTAGTGTCGGTATGTCTTTTGTTGTTTGATGGTCCACTTTTATTCTTGTAGTGTTGCCTGTGTTCAGATTTCTGATTATGTTTATGATTGATGTTGTGATTTGTTTCTTTCTCAATATGTCCAGTATATCGGGCAGCTGTACTTTGTCGAATGCTTTTGTTAGGTCAATAAGACACACATAAGCAGGGTAGCTGAAATCGATCGCCTCCTCTTTTATCTGTCTCACAATAAACAGGGCATCAGTTGTCGATCTGTTCCTCCGAAATTTTTATTGTTCATCTTTGTTTTCGATGATGTGTTCTAAGATGCTTTTGACAATGCCGGTGAGCAGTGTCATAGTGGTGCAAAGCATGGTTATACCTCTGTAGTTCTCCGGATTGGTTTTTTGTCCCTTTTTAAAAATTGGTATGGTGACACTTTTGTGCCACTCTGTTGGTATGCTGGATGTGATTATTATTTTGTTAAACAGTTTCGTTAATTTTCTTGCTAACTCTTCACTTCCATATTTTATGAGTTCATTGGGGATGTCGTCCACACCGGAGCTTTTCTGTTTTTCGGGTTTTTAATCTTCACACTAACTTCCTTCTCTGTAACCGTTAGTCTATTCGTGATCTCTTCCTCTGTTTCCTGTGATTGAGGTTCTACCGTATTGTCAGTATTGTCATATAGGTTAAGAATCCATAGGGCAGAAAGATACGACAAATAAGGAATTAAAAGAAGCTCACGTAGAGGCAGAAGCTAATACTAGCAATTTGTTCATTCCGACTATTAGTACTTGCATTACATTGCTCTTAGAGAAGTGAAGCTGAAGGGCTCTAGTATTCATTTTAACAGTTTATATAATTGTACCCTTAAAATTTATAAGAAATAAATATTCTCATTGTTTTTAATGTTTAATTTTTACTTTTAGGCACTAGCGCCTAAAAGAGTGTAATTTCCAAAGTCTAATGAATACCAAAATTTCTCAATTTCGCAACGCTTTCACAAAAGAATATTTTACATCCTAGATGCCAAAAAAGCAATGCAAAAAAGGAAGTGAGAGAAGCCACAGAAGTAAAAGAAAAAATGAAGTAAATCCAAAAAGTATACCAACTAACTTTATTATAAATGTTTATGTTTAATCATATTAAACCTGCACAGTTAAGGCTTTAATTGTCTTTTTTTATAAAATCTTATTAATTCCTTGTTCAACATGGTTAGCAAAATATGTACATTTCTGTATATGGCACATTATTATTGCTTTTATGCACCCTGATGCTATAAAGACCCACGTCATGTACGGACTCAGTTATCACACAGTAATTAGCTCAACGCCCCGAAAAAAATATTATTCTTCTGCAAGTCAAACTGTGACAAAGAGAAAATGACTTGTCTCAAAGACAGCTCTAAATATAAACATGACCAACCTGCCTCCTTTTGTACCCACAAGTGCAATCAAGAAAACCATTTCAAAGGAAGATCATACAGGCGTTTCAAAATGCATGTAGGTGCAGTCATTGAAACGAGATTTTAATATTTTCGAACCCATTGTCTTACCGCTAATGATGTCACAAGATAATAAGGTCAAGATTTCGAACAATACCTTCCTAAACGAAAATTGAGGAAGTAAACTGTTAGCTGAGGCATATTCGATATGGATAATAGGTTTAGTTCTACCTATATGCTTGAATTCAATGGGCTGATGATTCTGATAGATAATTAACTATTCATTGATTTTTATGCATATTAATGTCGTCGTTGCTGACGAGGTATTTATTAATGAGGAACCTAGTTGTAATTGGGGTTTGCGCATTGTGTGGAAATATAAATATTGGTTTAGTACCAGCAGGCAACGATCTTAGTACATAGTGTTAAAATTCAGAGAAGCTTCTCTGGCCTCTGTATATTTAGGAATCTGGTGAGGGCGCTTTTATTGCGATAAGCAAGATAAATTTGGTATCTGTTCTGGCTAAATTTTTTTTCAAACAGTAGACGCCTTAAACCTGTCAACTGATTCAATAATGAACATGAGATTTTGCTTTACCAGGATATTTCTCTTATTTAGTCACTTTCCTATGTATATTTTCAGAGATTTCAATACGGTGACAATGACGAAGTATTTCCATACAGCCCGATATTGAAGTGATAAGACGTATTGAGTTTGATGAATGACAAGTAAATGTGAGTGATTCATTAAAGTTGCCAACATCCACAATAAGAAGAATATTAAAAATGCTGAATAAATTAAGACTTCTGCAATATCATGATCTAAAACGTCTTATATAAGATGATCATAATAGGAAAAGCGAAAAGTATTTTTCTGCATATCCAACAAAAATCAGAAGATAATGTTGAAACATTTTCTGCAAGTAGAGGTTGGCTTGATGGCTTAAATAAAAGTCATACAGTATCCGAATCTCTGTAAGTGAGGATAAACAAGCTTCAAACGATTTTCCTACTACTACGAAAGAGCTTTGGAGGCCTGGACAGAGGGTGGTGCCGAAGAGGTATGGCGGACGGCTCCGGGGATGAGACAGGCGCGGCTCATGATACATGGGCCCACGAAGAGTCTCGCCAGGAGTTGTTGTGCCTACCTGGAAGGACTGCAGGGCCCTGGTAGAATTCTACACAGGGTACTGTACACCCAGACAGCACCTGACTCTGCTGATAATTGCAGAAAAGAGGGAAAGTGTAGATGGTGCATGGAGGATGATGAGATGCCATAACATCTACTTATGGAATCCCCCTCCTTCGCGTGGGCAAGAATCTTTGACGCGACGCCGATCGAGCCAGATTCAGTGCATCGTGTTAGTCTGAAGGAGATGCGGATTTTCTTAAGGATGACCTGCATCCTGGAGTTTCTCTAGGGCGGTCTGGTGGCACAACGGGCCCAATTGGTAGCCTAAGTGCAAGGCCCGTTACTGTTACTGATACTGATACCTACTAAGGTAAGAAAAATTGAAAATGAGGAAGGAAACCACTACCAAGAACTTGTTTTCAATGTACTTGAGACAGGCCTTTTCTGAAAAAGAATGCCATGTCGTATTTTTATTTCTCATCAAGGTAAGGAGCGAAAGGAAGGTTAACTGGGGAAATGCAAAGGGTCACATTAAACCAAAGGTCCATTTGGCGTATCACCTTTATCATTCGTGAACATTGCAAGCCATGCGTGATCTTGCCAAATTAGACTTACCTGTCATGTGGGAATCCAATAAAAAGGTGTGGGATAAAATTATTTATGTTTTTTAAAGCTGATTCATTAATAATGTTTGCTCTTTCATGAAACGTTATTGTACGCATCACAACTAGGGTCAGTTATAAAACTTTGAAGCATGCGTTGCAGTTAAGGAACTATTTCTGCCAGCCAATGCCACTTTTACAATTCAACCAATTGACTAAGGATAATGAAAATATGAAGGCAAATTATCTCTGTCATACCTTCAAGCAACTTATTGATGCTTGTACTAATACAAAAGTCTGGGACGAAGTCGCAGAGAACTGTATGAATGATGCAGGGAAATGTTGGGCTGAAGTCTCTATATTTTGTTCCATAGGAATCCTTATTTCCAAGTTGACTAACAAGGAGGCTTGGGTGAAGTTTTGATTGAAGACGTCCAAGGGTTCGTAAATATTCAAGGTGAGGAACTTAGTAATGATGATCTCAGAGAATTATACCATCAGCAAGCTATAGTACCGTGTTTGTTGGCAAGCTATTTAAATTATTAAAATGCTACACAATATTTTATTATGGATAAATAAATAATGAGAAGTCTGATATACTGTCGTCACTGGTATCTAGAGAAACGATTAGCGGGTTTATAGTCTCATGTAGCACATCATCAAGTTCCCACCTCCTTTTTGTCCTTAATTACATACTCGACACATTTACTTACCTTCTTAGGAATCGACTGGCTTTAACGCCTCTTAAGAAATACTTTCAAGTCTTTCATTTTAAAAGCAGTATTATGCTTTGACTTTTGATTTTATTGATTTTAGTTCACAGTGGTAGGAGGAAGGTGAAGCAATCTAATATATCATTTTAGAGCTTTTTCAACAACCACGTATTTTGTGAAAGGAGGCTTATTTCAGTTTCAATCATACCTCCTCCATGGGATAATATCGTTTTTTTCTCAAATAAGGAAATGACAGTATTTCTAGTTTCCTCCAATGCTTCCTAGTCCAAAACGATTACTAGCTGAAAAGAAATAAGGTCCAGCATCGCCTCAAAATATTCCTCGAAAAGATCTGCGTTCATATCCTCCTGATAATCACCGGTTTAATTTGACTGAAATGCTAGTAAACTACCTTCCACACATCCAATACCAATATGTTTAGTTATTAACCGGCTTCCTCTACCAGAAGGCGCTTTAATTCCAGAAGATTATCCTCCTATGAAAGCTTGGACCGAGCTTATTATATTTTTATCCTGTCGTATTTTTTCAACCGTCCAACTCTCGTCTATTCATGTTTCGTCAAATTAATAATAATAATATTAATAATAATAATAATAATAATAATGATAATAATAATTATAATAATAATAATAATAATAAGCATCTTCAAGGCCAGGCAGACCATCAGCCTAGCCAATGAAGTTCTGGGGGAACACCTTTCCTCTTTCCGCATACTAGATGAAGTACATTTGTCGGTCTACTGCGCTGCTGTTACCGTCATCGAACTCAATGGCCAAAAAACATACATACCAAAGTCCGCACGGCAGAATACCAAGAGTGCAATCCCGGCATGGAAAAGACGCCTAGAACAGGATATAGATAACTTCCGCGGAAAAGCTGATGTCATAGGCGCATACCTGCATAACATCCGGTCGAGGAAAATAATCAGGAAATCCACTGCAATAGCGAACCCAGCAGGAATTTGCTTGGAAGACCCACAGCACTATCAATAACTTGTGGAACTAAAAGACCTCTTCAGACATCAAGCTAAGGCTAAAGAAGCTCGACTTCGCAGGTACAACGAGCTTTCCAAGAGAAAACACCAATATACAGACTTCACAGCGAACAGAAATAAATTTTTCAGGAATTTGGACACACGCCTAGAAAACCCAGGAAATGCACAAACCCCAGCCAACACAGATGAATGTCACAACTATTGGTGCTCCCTCTGATCAGAAGCAGTACACTACAGCAGAGTCCGAATGGAGAGCAGATGTTGAACAAAGTGCATCGGAAGTTGAAGAAATGCCTGTGCATTATTTAACAGCAGAAGATATTTCCCAGGCTATCAGGAAAACCGGCAATTGGAAAGCACCGGGACCAGATAGACTGCACAACTTTTGTATCAAAAATCCCCCAGCATGCTTTCCAAGCCTTGCCCGATGTTTTATGGAAGCATTCGACGATCCCTCAAAATTTCCCAAGTTTCCTACAGAGGGAAACACTTACATGCTGTTCAAGAAGGGCGACCCCGCTATACCGAGCAACCGTAGACCAATCACGTGCCTGTCGGTAGTATACAAACTCTTCACGTCACTTCTCAACAACCGAATATACGAACATTGCGCTACAGACAGCATACTAGAGGAATAGCAAAAGGGTTGTATACGAGGATCAGCCGGGTGCAAACATCAACTTTCCATAGATGCAGAGGTTATAAAACAGGTTCAGACTAGGAAGAGAGCTCTCAATGTGTGCTATACTGGCTACCGCAAGGCCTTCGATTCGGTTCCTCATGATTAGCTGAAGTTACTAGAGATTTACAAGATTTGTCCGGAAGTAAGAGCGGTGCTCCAACATCTCATGAGCACCTGGCGGACCAATATCATTGTCGAAAACAACAACGCTGGTAAAGTCAAGATATCCAGAGGTATTTTTCAAGGAGACTCTTTATTACCTGTGTGGTTCTGCCTGGCTCTGGACCCTCTTTCTATGCTACTGAACAATACGAATACTGGGTACAGACTTAACGGGCGGAGGTTATCTCATCCATTGTACAAGAGCGCCGTGGAAATCCAAGAAGATCAATACCGGAATATCGAGAACTTACATCCCGAAGATACATACAAGTATTTAGGAATGCCTCAGAACCAACATATCGACCACACGCATCTGAAGAATATGTTCTCCAAATAGTACAAGAAGAGAGTACTCAAGGTTCTGAATATCAAACTTTTATCTGGGAGCCTGATCACCGCTCTGAACACCTAGACATTGCCTGTTTTAGCCTACACCTCAAGTGGTCTAATGCGGACCTAAATGGACTTGACAGGCTATCCCGGCGACTGATGACCAAATTCTGATGTCTGTACACCAATGCCTCAGTTAAGAGGCTATACCTTTCCCGAGTAAGCTGTGGTCGAGGTATGATGAACATCTACAAGTTGTGCAGAACCTAGGAGAAGAACATACGGCAACAATTGCTAAGATCCGAAGATGGTCTGATGAGAATAGCAGCCCAGGAGAATCGAGGATATACGCCACTGAACCTACAACACCGCAATCTCGATTTCGACATAAGCTCAAGGCAGGAAGATCAAGCCACCTGGATGGAACAAGCCTTACATGTTAAGTTTCCAAGAAGTCTAGAAGCGGTCAACGTCGATAAGCCGATCTCACTAGCATGGCTAGAAACCGAAGGATCCTTCATGGCCATCCAGGACAGAGTTTTCAGGACTCGCAACTATGAAAAACATTGTCTAAGACTTGACGTAGAGGACAAGTGTAGGAAGTGTGGGGCGGGGCGTGAATCTATAGAGCATATCATCGCAGGCTGTAGATCACTCGTAGATAGCGCATACCTAGGACGTCACAATCAAGTGGCCAAAATCATCCACCAATAGCTGGCTCTCAAGAACGGACTCCTTCAAATATGCACACCGTATTACAAATACCAGCCCAAGCAGTCTTGGAAACAGATAAAGCGGTACTGTATTGGGACAGGCCTATAATAACAGATGGAACAGTGGACTATAACAGACCTGACATCGTTATAAAAATAATTAACAAAAATATTGTTATACAAAGAAAAGTAATAAAATATGAAAGAAATAATAGTTATAATCAAAATATACTAGCAAACTAAGCTAAGACTAAAAATAAGGTATGTAGAAGAACGAATTGGAACGAAACCTATTAAGAACTCTACGAATACCGCAGAGTAAGTTAGGGAAACTAAAAAAGAAAAATAAAATAAGCCAAAATAAGAAGTGTCAAAGAAGAAGAGAATGAAAACATGGGAAATACAGATTAAAAATGAAGATGAAGAATGTGGAGATACAGTTAAGATGAAAAACTAGACGCCTCACGCAGGTGTTTCAGGACTACTGCTGCTGGTATGTATATCACAGAAGATTGAAATTTTTGCACATGTTGTGAATGGGGCTCTGGTACAGAGTATTAGATCTCGGAAATCTCAGAGTGAATGCGGGTCGCTGTCTAGCTCCTAAACGCGGTACATGAAATGGTATACTTTCCAAAAGAAAGGGACAATCGATTACATCATGGAGTAGCTTATAAAGCAATGTCACCGATTGTGAGTCTCTGCGCGCAGACAGTGACAGTAAAAGGTTATGATCAAACTCTCTGTCTGGGTAGATACCGTCCTCTCTGAACATAAGCTACTTGAGAAATCGCCTCTGCACAGCCTCCACCGAATCAATGTGGCAATCATGCAACGGACACCATACAAGTGACCCATAATCCAGCCTCGTTCTAACGAAGGAGTAATAAAGAAGTTTAATGACAAAGATGTTGGTAAACTGTTTGCAATTTCTAATTAGAAAGCCCAACATTCGTGACGTACCAGCCACCATCTGCTCTATATGAGGAATAAATTTAAATTTCTCGTCAAACAATATGCCAAGATCCCTGACAGTTGACGATCTATCCAAGACAGTGTGCTAATGGAATAGTTGAAGACGATGGAACTTTTTATTCTATGATAGGTAATGACACTACATTTTGGGACATTCAGATCAAGCCTGCTGGTTGCGCACCATTCGCTAATAGCTTCAACATTAGCCTGCAAGAGAAGACAATCTGCAAAGGTGTCAATGCGGTTGAAGAAGACTTTAAGATCGTCAGTGTTGGCCCGCTTGAAATAATCAATCTTGCGAATTAGATCGTCAACAAATATATTGAATAGAAGGAGCTCAAGGTTGGAACTCTGAGGTACTCACGATGTATCAGATCTAAAGCCCTCAATCTCGACAAACTGCCTTCGAACCAGACGATATGATTTTAGGCGTGCGATGAGACTGTATGTTTTGTAATAATACATAATGATCAATCTGATGAAACGCATTGTGGAAGTCCGTGTTGATTACGTCGACTTGGCTCCTATCATTGAGAGCCTCGCAGGCACAGTGCGAGAGAAAACACAAATTAAAAATACCCGACCTTTTTGAGAAAACTGCATGTTGCTCGACGGAAGGCCTGTTTTTGATCTTGTAGAAGATAAATTTGAGCAGGATTATCTCGAATATTTTGGAAAAGTTACATAGGATGGTGATAGGACAATAATTCTCAATAACTTTTGGATTGGTCTTCTTATGAATGGGACAGAACCTTGCCACCTTCCAGGTTTCGGGAAACATGCCTAGCTTCAGATTGAAGATATGGCACAGTAGCTAGCACAAAACGATGGAACAGTCTCAAACAATGAAGCTTGAGATGCCATCTGGACCAGAGGAGATCTGGTTTTTAAATTTTTTGCTTGCTCAGAAGTTATTAGCGGAATGTCGATGCTGTCGGAATACTGCATCAACGAATCAATATTTGCATGCTGACGGGAGTCTTTGTACACACTTTGGAAATAGTTGAAAAAAGTTGAAACGACACATTGGGGTCTGGGTAAGAGTGATTAATTAGCGTTTTTCATAAATATTTACATTGTCTCACCTTTTCATTATTGATATGATATTGATAAAGGTAATCTTATTAAAAGAGAAATAATACATAAGTTTTATTATTATAATTTTCTCTAATACACAAATAAGACGTTACTATTAATACATAATTTTAGTGTAAAAAACTCGCTTGAAGAGCTGCAAGTCTAAGTAATTAAATATGTTTAATGTTGTGCTAATACTACCTAAAATTCTAATTTACATTTTTAACGTTCGGTTACCCAATAACCAAGTCCGTCTATGCACTTTCGGTCCAAGAAGTATTAATTCATCTGCAAAATATTAATTGACACGTCAATAGCTGGGAACCGGCCAAATTTCACTTGTTAAATTCCCGGCGCAAAAAAAATGGAAATTACAACTACCCAACTTAAAGTATCCAAGGACACAAAAACGTGCACCTTTTACCCTCGACATGGGGCCAAGTAATAGCTGATGTAATTGTTTTTGTGTGTATCGACGTGAAAATATCAAGTAACACTCAAAACCGTATTAACGAATACCGTTCACATGTTCCTGGACAAATACAATAAAACGGGGATAAAGGCAATATAAAAAAGTCATTTAATACAGGAGTTCATTGATGTTACCCCTTTTATTAAAGGAACATTTGTTGACAACCTGCTGGGATTTCTGGGATGCCGGGTGATAAAGTTGTTCGGCAACTGTTGCCGGTGTATGCGAGACGGAAGTACAAAAAGTCTGGAAGGAAGTTTAAAGGTTAACGATGAACAGCGCGTTTCCTCTCGGAGGGTTTGATCTTTTTATTCTTCTTGTTTGGTACACTAAACATTATTTATAATGATTTTAAACGTAATTACAATATTCGGTATATGATCTATATTCTGTAGCGAATCCATTTTGTAGTGGTAATAATAATTGAGAATAACATCGATATTATAATTAGTTCGTATATGTTTCAATCTCAATCTGAGAAGTGTCTGTCATATGTTTTGTGAATGGTTGCAGCATTTACGTTCACAAATTATGACGAAAATTTGTTGTACAGTTAATAATGTCACTTGAAATGACCAGATGTGAATATAGGATATGAAGATAATCTCGACGTCGGGTTGTTTGCCATATATTTTTGTTAAATGGGTAAAACAGGGTTACGATTAACTAAAAGCGATATGGTTTCAGGGCCACCCACCGAAAAATAACTGACGGATGAATTGTATTGACTTTCATATTATTCACCAAGAAATCAAGCGCTAAATAATATAATGACTACCGTCTGTTCAGTTTTATTTGCCACGCATAGAACGTTTGGATAATTACCCTTACATCCGGGTACACAACATCTACATATTTGCTGATAAATGACATAAATTAAAAAACTGACAAAAACGTCTAGAAACATTGATATTATCTTACTAGCTCCCAATTTCTATGAATTTTTACTCTATTTATTTCACTTTCTCTGTAATGTTTTGTAAAAATATTTCAGGTATTCTAAAGAGGCTTTCGAGATTCAAAGAAAGATAATTCTTCAAAAAGTTACAACAATTTTCCGCCGCTTATTCTGTTGACAAGTTTACCTGCAAATATTCTCCAAATCAATTCTAGCCTCAAGTTTTCGTGGTCTTTTAGGTGTGAATATAAGATAAGAAGATAATCTCGACTTCAAGTTGTTTGTGAAAGACTCAAACTAAGTTGAGCCGTTTTTCTTGCTAAAATAGCTTCAAAATATGTCGGGTAAGTACACGGCGCAAAACGCCTTCAGTCAGCGACAAAGCCGCGAGGCTTCGCACTCGACTAGATGAAGGTATGCTAAACCTACATATTTTGAAGCTATTTTAGCAAGAAAAACGGCTCAACTTAGTTTGAGTCTTTCACTATCAAGTCGCTATAGGACTTCTTTGTCCTACTGATGAGATCAGGAAAAGATCGAAAGCGACCAAAGCCCAAATCAGGCCAAAGACTGATCCTTTGCATATAAGCTTTGTGTTTGGCTGATAAGCCTTAATAGTTGTGCCCATATTTCAAACAAGTTTGATACTGGTTTGCTGATTCGTCTTTTGCTTGTCTTTTCAGTTGTGGAAAAGCCACAATAATATTTCATTTTTCAACTTCAAGTTGTTTGCCATACATTTTCGTTAAATAGTTAAAAGCGCAGGCTAGTCTCAATATTTCAAATTTGATAAAAATATTTCGATATTACGACAATTTGGTACAAGTTCAACATATGGTACCTTATCAATCCTCTTTTGTTTAATAAGTACCTTATGCCTCAAAAATCAATCCATATAGGATGTTCGACTGCACTAAGCTAATAAATAGCAGCTTCAACAGCAATATAAATCTCTTCACGATTCTCAAATAATGATAAATTAAAACTTCAGGGACTCAATAAAATCAGTGAAGACCTTCGCTAGCATAGATATTGATTCTATTTAAAATCGGTTTTTAGTGCATTCATAAAATTAAATTATAAATTTGAATATGAAAAAATTTAGGGCCATCCAAACTCAAACTGCTCTACAAATTTCAATAAAATAGAAAATATAATGAAAATAATAAAACAAACAGTTGCGACAACTGGTCGCCACAAAGAGCGAAGAAAAAAATGGGAACACTGAACTTTAATATTGTTGATTATAAGTGGGAATTAGGAGGAAAAAAAGCACTTGAATAATAAATGGGCTAATCGAAAATATGAATATTAAGAATTTAGTAAAAGGCATAACAGCTTTCAGTTGCCTATAGGGTAAACTACCCAATTGTTGGCACCCCGCCAATTATTAGCACTCATCCGGTTTTAATTAAATTGCTAAGGTCGTATCGCATATTACCTGTATTTTATTAAATTTTTGGAAATACGGCAACATGTGTTACGGTGGAATCTCATTTGCAAGCTTATTGGGGTTAGTTTTACCGCAACTACATAAGAAGACGCATCGCCTGTTCATTCATGGTCAAAATCTTACGATATTTACAAGAAAGTGCTCAGTTTTTTAGTAGAATCAAAAGGTAAGTTCATTACTTGTTGCATATATTTCGATTTAGGGCTATGTAGAAACGTTTGACGTGTAAAATGTGTTAATATAAATTATTTTCTGCAAAAATGAAATCCATTTTTTAGAGTGCCAGAAATTGGCGTAAAACACAGACACATTTTAATGATTGGCACTTATGCCAATAACTCTGGTTGGCGGTTTAAATGCAAAAATTAGTTATTGGCATTTCTCTTTCCAGGCTTGAATACCATGCCCAAAGTAAAGAAAACCTGTCCGTACATAAAAAAGTACACTGAAGAGTCTATTCAAAGTGCTCTAACTGATATCGGCAATGGTATGCCAAAAAACGGCAGCTATAAAGTATAAGGTGCCCCGCTCTACGCTGCAGTTTCGCCTGAGTGAGAAGTTTACAAAAACTGAACATGGACCAAAAACCTACTTATCTAAAGAAGAAGAGGATCTGCTAGTGTCCTGGATTCTTGAAAGCCATAGGAAAGGATTTCCTAAGAAGAAAGAAGACATTCAGCTATCAGTTAAAGGATTTCTCGATAAACAACCTAGGAAAACTCCCTTTAAAGATAATGTGCCTGGTGATAATTGGTATAAATGTTTTCTTCAGAGGCACCCCAATTTAACTAGTCGAACTCCAGAAGCTGTTACGAACGCCAGTGGAAATGTTTCTGAAAACGATATAAAAAACTGGTTTAAAAACATCGAAGCCTACCTGAGGGAGAAGAATTTGCTAGTGTTTTAGACGACCCCACTAGGGTATATAACGGTCATGAGACATGCTTCGCTTTATGTTCTAAAGAAGATAAAGTTGTCGGCCCGAAAGGTACCAGAAATGTTTATGAAATTGAGCAAGGTCCAGCAAAAACGAATATTACCGTTATGTTTACATTGTCGGCGTTGGGATGCATTACTTCACCAATGATGATATATCCCTATAAAAGGTTACCAAAAAATATTGTTGATACCGTTCCAGAAGGGTGGGGTATAGGTGCAAGTGAAAACGGTTGAATGAAAGCTGAGCTATTCTATGAATATATTTCAAATGTATTACATCCAAATAGTCCAGCTTGAGGTAACTGACGTAACTACCGAGGACAGAATAGACCTTGATACTACTGAAGAAACACAATTCAGTCAAAATGAAATTAATGAGATGCCAATAATTATTTTAGGCGACAGCAAAACCACTTACACAAAAAGTAGTTTTTATAGCCATGATTCTACATCCGACTTAAATAAAATTCAAGATCAGTCTGAAGAATGCGCCCTAATCCTGGAACAAAAACAATCAAAAAGCTTAAACTCAATATCTGATCAACCTTAATTTCATTTGGCAGCTGAACAGCCAAGTACATCCGGTTTTAGACCTAAACAATCAGATAGCTCAGACCTAGAGGAATATCTGAAACCTGAAAGAAAAGGAAAACGACAAAGCGAGAAAATTCTATATGTAGTAATATCTAGCGGATGGAAAAAAATATTTGAAAACAAGCTTAAAATTAAATTAGATAATGAAAAGAAAAAAGAAGAAAATAAAGCAAAACGGGAAGAAAATAATTTAAAGAAATTAAAAATAAATAAAAAATTTAAGAAAACCTTTAAAAGCACGGTGATATCGGATGTAAACGAAAATGCCACCAATAAAAAAAAGGCGATAAAGCGTTGAAAGTACCCGAAAAAACAAGAATTAGACCTTGAGCGAAAAAATAAAGTAATACTGGAACCACAAAAAACTACTGATGATGACGTAAATAATCTACAAATAGATGATTTACCCCCTGAAGGAGAAAAGGAAAATAATAAAGAGTTACCCGCTGCCCCAAATATTTTTGCTCAATCGACTGAAGACTTAAAAGAGTTTATTATGGTACCAGATAATACGATAGAAATAGACCAAAGATACTGTACACCAAAAAAAGAAAGTCATGTGAATCTTTTAATTTTAGTCCTTTATCGATTATTCCTAAAGGGCTTCAGAACCAAAATTGTGACACTTTAGTGACAACTTCTCCTCCTAAAAATAACAAAATTGTTAATAAAGGGTTATGCTATTTATGTACATTTAACATAACAGTTTTAAAGTTTGGCATTGAATGTCAAAAATGCTCGAGGGTTTTTCACTTCCTATGTTTAAAAGAAAAAAATATATACCAATAATTGTTCACTTGTGCAAAATGTTCTATTTAAATAATCCTGTGTTTGCTATTTTGTATTTTATTTAGTTTTTTAGTTGTTTTTTTTGTTAATTACATATGTATGTATTACGTATTACCACCTAATGTACCGATTATCTATTTGATAATATCCTAAAACATTAATATTTTTAATATAGTTTTAATATCCCTATGTTTTCTATTACTGGCGATTATAAATGTGGGCATGTGGGCAGCTAACAAGTGTGTAGATACTACTAGATACCTTCGTAACCTAGAAAGCAATTAGGTAGGACCTAATCTATGAATTAAGTACCTACATTCTACAGCTAGATACTTAGGTAGGTACCTAGGTAGGTACCAGCCCAAATATAGACTAGACACGTGTTATTAACTGGGTGCCAATGACTCAGTTAGGTGCTAATCACTGGGTGCCAATTATTAAACTTGAGTGCCAATAACTAGAAATCTGTTAATTTTGTCTTTTCTTGCCTTTTAAAAAACTAAATTGGAATCTAAATTTTACAAAACAGTAAAAACTTTGAAAAAATTAAATTCAAATAAGTAATTACATTAATATTTATTATTCGATTAAAACCCTTTAATATGTAAAGGAGCGTGTCTTAAGGTGCCAATAATTGGGTGTTTTACCCTATAAGGAAATTTAGGAATTTGCCAACATCGGACTACAAAGCAAGCAAGCGATATTGTGGAGAAATGAAACAAATTGGGGAAACTAGAAGCATGGAACATGGGCTACAATCGTACTGAAATTAAGAATAATGAATATTTGAAAAGCCCTGGAATTTTAAGTCAGAACTCACAAACCAATTAAGATTAACTAAAGGCAATATGGCTGCAGGACCCCTCACCGAAAACGTCTGACGGATGGAATGTATTGAGTTTCATAATACTCGCCAAGGAATCATGACTAAACAATATAATGGCTACCGCTTGATTAATCTCATACGTCACACATGGACCGTTTGGATATAGTTACCCCTTACATCCGGGTACACAACATCTATATATTTGCTGATAAATGACATAAATAAAAACTGATAAACCGTCTAGAAGTATAGATACCATCTTACTAACCCTCAATTTCTTCGATTTTTTACTCTATTTAATTCACTTCCCGTGTAATATGAAAAATCCCTTATTTTTAAAAACAGCTATCAAGACTATAGACAAAAGAGGCTTTCGAGATTCGATAACCGCATACGAAAAATATTATTTTTTCAAAAGTTACGACAATTTTTGCTGGCATTTATCTGACTCCACATCTAGTCGAAGACATGTCCGTAAATGACATCAACCCTAGCCACAAATCTACGTGCTGTTTTAGGTATTAAGTTTTTAATTTCCTCTGGTACAACAGCATATTTTGATCTTCTCGTCTTGTGCTTTTCTTCCACTTCTGAGCTTGGGCCTCTAATTTATTCAAGGGACATCATTTTACGTGTCTCTTTGAATTTCCTCATTTTTTATGATTGTTTATCTCAGGCTTATTCTAATGTTCTTCTCTTCATTGCTTCATGTTCTCTTCTCATTTGATTCACACCCTTACAGACGGAAGATAGACCATGTACTGTATATTTTGTGAGCCATAGGAATTATATAAGATGTATTTTAGGCAACCAAAAGCAACCCTGGAGATTTCCGCTACCTGAATTTCTCCTGCAATACATTCCCAAGATATTATTCCATATTTTCTATTGCGTGACTACTTATTGTGTTTGTAGCCTTTCTTTGCTCATATCTTTTGCCTTACATACGGTAATCTTAAAACTTATCTGAATAATATTCCAACATAATATATTGCCAGGCTATTATCCCTTGTAGAACGTGAGACACTTTGTCTAAACTGGGCTTGTTTAAGTCGTAATGATAATAATAATAACAGTCGACTCAGTGCCACATAACTGGCTCCTGGAAATTCTGAACTTATATAAAATAAGCTCAACCATAATTGATTTTCTTAGGCAAGCCATGAAAACCTTTCGCACAGAATTGCAAATAACGATCCAGAATTCATTTTAAAGACTGTCATTATCAACATCAAAAGAGAATTCTTTCAAAACGATTCCTTTAGGTGTGCTTTTGTCTTGCTCTGAGTCCTCTGTCTAATATGCTGAAATCTACCAAATGTGGATTTAGAGTCAAAGAAAATTATAAAACGACACTAAAACTGATTCACTTATTCTATATGTATGATATAAAGCTAATGGGAGCCACGAAGAAACAGTTGGATCAAATATTACAGATTGCTGATATTGTAGGTTTCTCTAAAGAACTTCGGATTGGAATTGTTAAGAATCGCACCATTAACATAGTGCGTTGAAAGCTGTAAGCGGGACAATTCAGTACGGTGAGTGGAGAGACAACAATATGCAGGAGGGCAAACCTATAGATATCTGGGAGTGCCTCCATAATAAATAAGCTCAACCATAATTGGTTTTCTTAGGCAAGCCATGAAAACCTTTCACACAGAATTGCAAATAACGATCCAGAATTCATTCTAAAGAGCGTCATTATCAACATCAAAGGAGGAATCTTTCAGAGCGATTCCTTCAGGCTGGTGCGCTTTTGTCTTGCTCTGAGTCCTCTGTCTAATATGTTGAACTCTACGAAATGTGGATTTAGAGTCAAAGGAAATGATAAGATAGCACTAAAACTGATTCACTTATTCTATATGGATGATCTAAAGCTCATGGGAGCTACGAAGAAACAGCTGAATCAAGTATTACAGATTGTTGATATTGTAGATTTCTCTGGAGGAATTCAGATTGGAACTGTTAACTATCGCACCATTAACCTATTGCGTTGAAAGCTGCAAGCGAGACTATTCAGTATGGTGAATGGAGAGACAACATGTAAGAGGGCGAACCTATAGATATCTGGGAGTGCCTCCTTACTAAATAAGCTCAACCATAATTGGTTTTCTTAGGCAAACCTTGAAAACCTTTCGCACAGAATTGTAAATAACTATACATAAATTGATTCTAAAGACCGACATTATCAACATCGAAAGAGGAATCTTTCAGAGCGATTCCTTCAGGCCGGTGCGCTTTTGTCTTGCCATGAGTCCTCTGTCTAATATGCTGAACTCTGCCAAATGTGGATTTAGAGTTAAAGAAAATGATAGGACGACACTAAAATTGAATCCCTTACTCTGTATGGATGATCTAAAGCTCATGGTAGCCACGGAGAAACAGCTGGACCAAATATTACAGATTGTGGACATTGTAGATTTCTCTAAAGGAATTCGGATTGTAATTGTTAAGTATCGCACCAATAATAAAGTACCTTGAAAGCTGCAAGCGGGAGAATTCAGTACGGTGAGTGGAGAGACAAAAACATGCAATAGGGCGAACCTTCAGATATCTGGGAGTGCCTCCTTACTTAATAAGCTCAACCATAATTGGTTTTATAGGCAAGCCATGCAAATCTTTTACACAGAATTGCAAATAACGATCTAGAATTCATTCTAAAGACCGTCATTATCAACAGCAAAAGAGGAATCTTTCAGAGCGATTCCTTTAGGCCGGTGTGCTTTTGTCTTGCTCTGAGTCCTCTGTCTAATATGCTGAAATCTACCAAATGTGGATTTAGAGTCAAATAAAATGATATGACAACACTAAATCTGATTCACTTATGCTATATGGATGATCTAAAGCTCATGGGAGCCACGAAGAAACATCTGGATCAAATATTACAGATTGTTGATATTGTAGATTTCTCTAAAGAAATTCGGATTGGAATTGTTAAGTATCGCACCATTAACATAGTGCGTTGAAAGCTGCAAGCGGGACAATTCAGTACAGTGAGTGGAGAGACAATAACATGCTCCTATAGATATTTTGGAGTGCCTCCTTAATAAATAAGCTCATCCATAATTGGTGTTTTTAGGCAAACCATGAAAACCTTACACACAAAATTGCAAATAACGATCCAGAATTCATTCCAAAGACCTTCTATATCAACATCGAAAGAGAAATCTTTCAGAGAGATTCCTATAGTCCGGTGTGCTTTTGCCTTGCTCCGAGTCCTCTGTCTATTATGCTGAACTCTCCACCATTAACTAGTGCGTTGAAAGCTGCAAGCGGGACAATTCAGTACGGTGAGTGGAGAGACAATAACATGCAGAAGGGCAAACCTATAGATATTTGGGAGTGTCTCCTTAATAAATAAGCTCAACTATAATTGAATTTTTTGGGCAAACCATGAAAACCTTTCACGCAAAATTGCGAATAACGATCCAGAATTCATTCTAAAGGCCGTCATTATCAACATCAAAAGAGGAACCTTTTAGAGCGATTCCTTTAGGCCGGTGTGCTTTTGTCTTGCTCTGAGTCCTGTGTCTATTATGCTGAACTCTACCAAATGTGGATTTAGAGTCAAAAAAATGATAGAACAACCCTAAAAGGGAATCACTTATTCTATACGGATGATCTAAAGCTCATGGGAGCCACGAATAAACGGCTGGATCAAATGTTACAGATTGTTGATGTTGTAGATTTCTCTAAAGGAATTCGGATTGGAATTGTTAAGTATCGAAACATTAACAAAGTGCATTGAACGCTGCAAGCGGGAGAATTCAGTACGGTGAGTGTAGAGACAACAACATGCAGAAGGGCGAACCTCTAGATATCTGGGAGTAAAACAATTACGGAAGATTAATCATCAAATGATGAAAGATGAAATAACTGTTAAAAATGCAGCTAAACAGCAGAAATCTTTTCAGAGCAATCAAGAGATAAGCCTGCTCGTTGCGTTGATATTCTTTTCGCGTTGTGTCTTGGAGTTAACCCGATATCCAAGAGTTACAACGTAAGTTAAGAACCTTGCCAACAAAAGTGCAAAACCACTACCCTAAAAGCGCCGTAGAAAGTCCAACTCTTCCTCGACAGAATGGAAGAAGAGGGCTAGCGGACATTGCCAAACTGTGGAATTATTATGCCACAATTGGCGAAATTAATTTTTATCGAAAGCTTAAGAGTCTGAATTTCATACAATTATTATATGTGCCGCTGATGAGTCGATTCCCTTGCTTTTATATCAGTGCGAATGTCCCGAGCTTTAGCACTCGACGAGGATAGAAAAGTTGCAGTGATGATACGAAACGCAGCTCTTTGGGAAGCATCCGAATGAGCTAATGCAGGAACAGATGTCGACAGATGTGCATCGAATTATTGGCTTTCCTCAGAAAGATTGTTCCCATAACCGAAAGGCTTTTTATTGGAAATTCAAGAACAGGTGGTCTTGAAATAAATCGTCAAGGATCTTCAAAAGAGAGCGATATATTTTGATGCAAAACCTTACTACAGGATGTCAGGTTTTGCTCCAACGAAACATATGAATAAACAAAATAATGTTGCCAAGATTATTCATCAGGACCAAGCCAGCATTGTGGGACTTCTCGTCGACGATCGGGTGCCTTATTAGAAATATAAACTACAAATAGTTCTGGAAAACTGTGATTTCCAACACTACTGGGATCGTATAATGATGATGCATAATCGACTAGATATCATTCTCGTCAACAAATTCTCCAAGGTTGCAACCTTTGTAGAATTGTCAGTGCCCAATACTCCAAGTCTGCTTGAAAGGACCACCGAGAGTTGGAGGTCAGAATGAATAGAAAGTGGCAGTAGAATCGCGACGAAACGATGCCAATAATAATTTCATCAATTAGGGTTGTGTCGAAGAGCCTGCAAGTTAGGGCTGACTAAAAACCTCTGCAAGTCTATTCAGAAAGCTGTCATGCTTTCGAGCGACAACATCAGAGGTGTCATAATTATAATACAATTTTAATCTTCAAGGCATTCTCACATTTTGACAACTACTAATTCAAAGAAGAAAGATAAAACAAATGCAATATATTTGGTGATTTTAAATTGTTGAACGAACTTTATAACTCATACTAAAATGCAGGATTCAAGATGCAAACTAGATTTGCGTCCCGCTTTTATTTTGCATAAGAATTTCTCTTTATATGTATATTTGGGATACTTTACGGCGGCATCTACAAAACAAAAAGAAATCGTAAAAATTTGCAATTTATCAGATTCCTCACATAATTTATAGACTTTAAAAAACATTCAACAAATTTTCATGGTATAAAGTACCTTTTTCGGTGCCATACTTTTAAGACTTAATCTTGATCGGGAGACGGTTTCCTCATTTTGTTGTCTTTTGCTTCGAAGACAAGACAAAAGAAGCCCAAACAGAAAAACATGCACCAACAAAACCGATAATTCTTTTTCGGATGGTGAACGTGTTAAGCAATGAATTTCCAGCGCCAGCATGACTGAGGACCACCTATTCAACACAGTATACATTACCATACACGCTACATATACAATGGTGCACACGTTGAAGTGAATTTTGGTATATTTAATACGTAAGCCTAAACGAACATGCATGTATTGGTGCTCGAGTTGCTCAGTTATATTATGAAGAACCATTATTATTATTATTATTATTTGCGCTCAGGCTGTTGCTTAATAACTTATGTATTATTACAGAAAATGTACTCGTCAGCTATTTTTTAGAAAAATCAAAAAAGTTCAAGTTATTTGATGATGAAGTTATTCCCCAAACTAAACGAGTATATTAATGCAAAAAATCTTACGAATGTCAAAGTGTTTTTGAAGTGAAAATCCTAAGCATATCGTCTCAATAAGCCATAAGATTTTCTGCGTGACATGAACATATTACGGCATTCTTGAACGACCCAATACCAGATGAAAGCTATTTGTATATTAGGAATATCAGGTGTCTGTCGACGCGATAAACGATTCCGTCTACTTCTCAAACAGATACGGAGAATCTTATTGATTGCTGCTTATTGAAGTGGACCCGCACACTATTGCTCATAGAACATCCGGATTGGATTATCCAAATGGAAAATGTTCGGCACGTCCAGTGGGCATCAAAATTAGACAATACAAATACTTCGGGGATTAGACCTTGGTCGTTGGTACCATAGCATAGACAATTAGTTCATCAAGGAAATTTTTAACCAATATATCAATATGCACTTTCCGGTGCTTACTTGCTTGGCCCGCAAGGTATGTGCTGCCACTTGCATGTTATATGCGAATGGCAAATAATGTATCTTCTTTTTCATGAGTCATCTCGTTTAAGAAGATTTGGTATTATCATGGCAATTTTTATTTTCGACATCGAACTGCTTTTATACCACTGCCTTAGGTTATTCAACCAGGAGATGCTTCTTCCTATATTTCTTTCGCTCTGTGTTTTCCGTTGTCTGTAACAATGCATATTTCTCTTCTTCCACCACGTGGCACAGCTATTGTAGTTTTCGAATTTTTATGGTGTCCTTCTTCAGTCTCCTTAATATTTCCCTGTTTGTTGTTCTGCTCATCCAGCTTATTCTCAGGATTCTTCTATAAGGCCACATCTCGAATACTTCCAGATAATCAGTGTCATTTTTCTCAAAGATTCAAGCTTCCATTCCATACAGCGGTACTGGAAATACATCACATTTTAGTATTTTGATTTTGAGACGTAAACTAAAGTCGTTACTGCATAGTACATTCCTCATTTGTCAACGGGAGCAGATTTGTTCCGTGAAACGTCGACCTTTTTCCAGTTTCTTTTAGGTTTTTCAGCTTCGTTAGGGTCACTAAACTAGCACTTGTGCTGTTTACAACGTGGAGCCAGAGCGAAGAGGCTCTATTTTCCAATAATTGTACATCCTCCCAAGTAGATCTGCCGTGAATTTTGGGGAGCTGTGTTTTATGAACTCTTTGGCCTGTAGTTACCCCGGTGTTTGTAACCCCCAGTTTAGAGATTGTTTATCTACCCAGCTTTTAACTGCTGTTTTGAAGACTCTTCCTACTATCCTACAGTAGGGCTCAAGTCCCAAAGTAACCTTACTTGCGCCCCATTCTGCAAGTTGGTCGGCTTCTTCGTCGCCTTGATGGCCTTCACGTCCCGGAACCCACGCAATGGTCAGCTTATTGTTACGACCAACCTCTTCAAGGGCATTTATGCAGTCTTTAACTAATCTAGATCTGACCTTTTGCTCACTAACTGCTTTTAAGGCGGCCTGACTGTCGGAGTATATGACTACCCTCCTTTTCCTAATGTTCAATTTCTCTATCTTCATGACGCAGTGTTGAATTGCTTTCCTATAATCCCGCTTACAGTTTTGCAGATGACAGTACCCTTGTCCTCGAATTTAGATTAGAAAAATCTTTTCCAGCTACTGGGACTTATCACCGCAGACAGGAGCAGATTAAGATAATTAATCTAGATCTGGAGAAAGTTTGAACTTGGAGCGACATAAATTTGGTCCAGTTCAATGCAGCAAAAACCCAAGCAGCCACCTTTTCCAATAAAACCAATACAGTGGGTCCTGACATTATGGCAGGATCGAACATTCCTTCATCCTCGTCAATTGGATTACTGTCTCGGTCAACAGTAATATGTCAGGACATACCACGTTGCTTACATCGCAAAATCAGACTGTATCCACTGCAGCAGCTGCTCTTGCACTACAAAGACCAAATAAGACCGTGTTTAGAATATTGCTCACACATCTGGGGTGCCGCACCTAAACACACCCTAAAGCTGCTGAAATCCATTCAGAAGAGAGCTGTGCGCCTCCTCGGCGCACATCCTCGGCGGCCCGGAGTTGACCCGGGATCGGGATAGTCTGGAACACCGCAGATATGTGGCCGAGATCTCCCTGTTTTATAGATCTTTTCACGGCAGATGTTTCCAAAATTTGGCCCGCCTCGTCTCGCTCCCAGAAACGCCTGTCAGATAGTCGCGAGAGACCGCAAGAGCGAGCTCGTTTGTCATACAACTGGAAACACCTAGAACATCGCTTTACAGATACTTCTATGGCTGGCGCACTGCATCACTATGGAACTCACTCCCTGGACATCTTTTTCCTCCTAATTACAACCTACAGCTATTCAAGAACCGTGTCAATCAACATCTTCACACCCACAGTGCTCGTAGAGTGCCATAGAAACTCCCTTGAGTGTGTGGGCCACTGTTATAACAAACCAGCTCCTCTTTAAGTAATATTTGTTCTCATCTTTATTGTGATTCTGTGTTTGTCATACATTTAGTTTTCTTGGTGTTCGGTGTGAGTCCTCTCTCTTCTCTTACTTTTACTACTTCATTAGTTCCTGTAGACCTTCTTATGGTCCTGCAATAAGTACCGTATCATCCGCATACTATCTAATGTTGTTGAATACTGTCTCATTAATTTTCACTCTAATTGTTGTTTGTTCTGCTAACGCGAGTATAAATTAAAGAGCAGTGGTGAGAGCACGCATCCCTGTCTAACTCCTCGTTTTGTGTTTATTTCTGGCACTTACACTTACTTTAATGGTCTGATTATTATCCTCAAGTCACTCTTGTCCATGTTTTTGTCACTCAGTGCCTTAATCATGGTGAACCTTATTAAATGGTTTGTTATAATTGAACCAGCAAATATGTCATGGCTGGTTGACATCCATGCATCTTTAAACTATCACGTTAAAAGCAAACAAAACCTCTCTTGTTCACATTGCATTTCTAAATCCGAATTCTCTCTCACTAGGAAGAACTTCCTAAATATTCACTAATGTATAATCTTCAGGAATATACTCATTAGGCTGATTGGCCGGTGGTCACTGCATTCCTTTGCATTACTTTTCGTTGGTAGGGTCATGAATAGTGAGGTATGATATATATCTACCAGTACACCTATGTGCTCTTCTTCTATTAATTTAATAATTTCTGTTGGAGTTCCATCGGGTTCTGGTGCTTTATTGTTTTTAGCTGCCCCTACTGCTTGCGACTTGCTCACTATCTTTATTATCGTTTCTGTTGACTCTCATCTTCGAACAATTTCTGGATGTATACACTTCATCCTTCTAGTTCCTACCATTTTTATCTAGTAGAATATTGCTTTTGATTGATCTTTTAATGCCCGCTAGTTCCTCTATCTTTTGTGTACATTGAAGTTATCATATTTTATTTGTAGTTCTTTCATTTCTGCTCATTTTCCTTTGGCATCCCGTATTATTTTTCTTATTTCCTTCTGTATGTTTTTATATGCGTTGCTAGTTCTGTTCTTAATAATATTCTCTTTTCCATTAGTTGTAGTATTTCTTGAGTCAGCCATACTTTCTTCTGGTATTCCAATAGTTCTCTGGTCGGAACCATTTTTGTAGTTTTGACTGCCTCCTATTTTGTATCTGCATCACTGTTTGGGTTGAGGTAAACTCTCCCAAGTTCTTCATTTATTCTTGCTGTCAGATTGTGTTGTTATTAGATTTCTTCTCTTTTGCTTCTTTCTTGAGCTGAGCTTCCATTTTAACTATCACTGGGTTGTGTTCTGTTCCAACTCTGAGCCTAGGTAGATTTTGGCAGACGTGATGGAATTTCGATATCGCTTATTTATTAAGACATAATCTATCTGGTCTCAATTAATATTGTTGTCATTATTTGGTGGCGATTTCCATGTTTATAGTCATCTCTCATGCAACTTGTAAAAGGTGCTTGTAATTGTCATATGCTGCTCTTGGCAAAACTGTGCCAGCCTGTCTCCTCTTTTACTTCTTATTCCCAGTCCAAAATCTCCAATGATGTCATCTGCTTTTCCCTTCCCTTTCTTTGCTTTAAAATCTGCCATGATAATTGTGATCTGAGCCTGTTGGATGTCGTCGTAAAATTGTTCGTTTCCTACCCCGCTTTTATCAGCCGTCGGGATGTATACTTGAATGAGATTAAGTACTTCTTGTGCTGTTTTTGTATCATAATTACCAAAAAAATATATTTTCGCTTGATTAAAATGCGGACCATCTGGTTTCACTCAGGCCCATTATGTATGCTTCAAGTCATTGTACCTCTTGTAGCATATTATGAATTTTTCCTGCATCGTATAAAGATCTATCGTTCCATGTTCCGATCTTGATTTGCTTCTTCATCATTTTTTACTTTTTCAGTACTGTCCCTCCCGGAGATCTGATTGAGAGACTTGAAACTCCGGATTATGCCTTGAAATTTAGCCATGATAGTTTCACTAGGGATAACCTTAGGATGGACTTACGCTTCGTTTTCAGTCGACTCAACACGCATTGTGTAGCTGCTCCTTTGTCGCCATTGGGTGAACACGTGGCAAACGCTTAGTGACCGTTGTTTCTCCCTGAAGAAGAATTGGGTGTCCTAGCCAGAAGAAATTCCCATTAACGCTGGAATCCAAGCCGGGGGGAACCGGATGTTGATCTTTTCTGTCTCTGCCTGCAAAGTTTAGATTTGTTTGTGATAGTCGGTGCCCTTAAAAGAGTGCTTGCTCGACACCGTGAAGGGTCCTAAGAAATAGTGGCACCGATCCAACTAGGGTGTAACCTATCTGGGAGAGTTGCCCCAGCTCTATGCTGAGCCCGGACGGGGGCCTTACCGAATGCGCTAAGCGCGAAACACACTAACAGAAACACTACCACCACCATAATCTTATGATCTTTAATCTGCTGCGTAATCTGCCTGCAAATTGTCTTATCTGCTGTAAAAACCGTATAAGCTGTATTAGATGTCTAAAAAGCCATATTCGGGTGCTGGTACCATGCCTTAGAAAATTTCTTTATATAAGACTAATAACACAATTGGAGTAAAAATTAAACAACCGTATTGGCAAGAAGTTTGATTGTTTTCAAAACTTTTATTGAAATTGGTATTCTTAGATCTAATCTTATTTCAAAGCGGATTGTAGGGAAATCTGTGGAAAAAAGCAAATTGGGAATTTCAAAATGTTATGCACCTTCTACCTGCATTCATTATTCCTGTTGCACATTCAATATATTGAAATCAAATCAAAAGATCATTTTGATGAGATAGAAGAAAAATAAAAATTGGCTTTGAGAGTCTTCGGAGATGACAAACTTTTGCAAAAATGCAAGGGTTTCATTTCACAACCTGTATTTACCACAGTCATCCCAAAGGGTAGCACATACCTTGATTTTTGCTTGATTGATTGATCTAGGGGGGTTAGAATTATCCAGCTTCTGTGCTTTGATAAAAGCAAGCAGTCTGGATGGTTCTATTGATGGAAGTTCCCCTGTTTGACGATGCAGCACCCGAAGCAGGCCATTCGCGGCGACCGCCTCGCAGTCCGTGAGAAGGTGTTCCGGGGATTCCTCCCACTTCTCACAGAACCGACCACTGTCCTAGTTTTCAATTTTCATTCTCTCCAAGTGCGTTCTCAACCGCCTCCTGTTCCCTGTTCAGTTCTTGCATCCTCTGTATACCATTTTATGGCACTTTGCTGCGATTTGAGATTGAAGTGGTGTCTTTTTCCATTCTTCTTATCACGTCCGTGAAGTATTTTTCAAAATTGTATCTTTTGACTATATCGTGTCTGGGAGCCCAAGAAGTGGTACATGCTTTGTCACGTGTGTTAATTCACTCTTTCTAAGCTATCCTCCTTGGCCCGCTCCCTCTCTTGTGATTTTGGGCATTGTTTGTCTAGCTGCTCCGTCTAAAACGATGTGTAGAGGTGCGAGGCCCACAATTGCCTCGATTGCTGCTGTTGGCCAAATTTTCATTGTGCCTGTTATGCTTATGCACGCCAGGCTTTGTACTTTGTTGAGAGCTGATTTTATGCTTCCTTAAACCAGACGATTGGCCTGTAAAGTAGGGTGGGTCTTACTATATCATTGCGTAAATCCATCGCAGGATTTTCGTTTTACATCCCCAGGTTTTTCTTGCAAGGCTTCGATACACCATGAGGACCCGCGTAGCCTTAGTTACAACTCCTTCAATGCGTTTATTCTATTTGAGTTTACATTCCAGCGTTATGCCTAGATATCTGACTTCCGATGCCCGTGTATTCGAATAACTTTCATTCTAGTGAGTTCTCTCTTCCTAGAGATGGGTACTATGGTTGTTTTCGATGAGCTTATTTCCAGGCCCACTGTTTGGCACCATTCTTCCGTTGCTTTGATTCCAGCTTGAATAAGTTCACATAGTGTACTGTCCCTTCAACTTTCCTCTTGCTGTGATGACAATATCATCGGCATACCCAACACAATGTAGGCCGAGGTCTGTCACATTAGTGGTGAGCATACTCCGCCTAGTGGCGTACTTCTAGTGATGCTCACTTCAATAATCTGATTGCCTACTGAAGTTTATGATGTTTTCGTGGCAAGCATCTCACACATCCATCGAGATATTGTGTCGTTCACTCCCCTTCTCGTTAGTGCCTTCTTTACAGCCACGTGGGATGTATTATCGAAGGCTCCCGTGATGTCTAAGAAGGCGCAGAGGGCGATTTCTTTATCATTTAGAGTTTCTTGTATCATACAGGTCAGTTGGAACAGTGCGGTCTCTGTGGACCTCCTTGTTCTGTATGCATGCTGGCTTGAATTCATTGGCCGCGTTTACAAGGCAGTGGATCTGATGTAATTGTCTACTACTTTCTCCATTGTCTTGAGTAAGAATGACGTGAGACTGGTTGGTCTTAAGGATTTGTGATCTATCCCATCAATTTTTCCTATCTTCGGGATGAAGGTGACTTTCACTCTTTCCCATGCTTTTAGTATGTATCCCATGGCCATACTGCTTCTGGTGATATCTACTCTAATACAAGGTGTGGCATTTTTTTTCTCTTTGTATGAGGGCTGGAAAGATTTCATCCACCCCTGGCGATTTGAGTGGTTCAAATATATTAAATGCCAATTCGAGTCGCGCAGCAGTAAGTACCGTTTTTGCCATTACCCAGCCATTCCTAGTGGGTCGTCTTGGGCCAGCTTCTTTATCACTTAGGTTTCTTGGTTGACTACCTGGGAAGTGTTGGCTCAGGAGGAGTAGCACTCTCTCCTTCTCTCCTTCCATCTATGTGTCATCCAGCTTTCTCAGGGCCATTGTCGATCTTGTTCCCTCTTTTGCCGTAGCTTGCGGATAAAGCAGATGAGCACCGATAATCTCATCTTAATATTCTGTCTTGTAAATAAAATATTGAGTTCAGCAATTTAGTTACAGATAATGCATTCATCAATGGTAAGGAAATTCCAAAATCTAAAAATAGAAAATACAAAATTCTCTATTGCTGCGACTTCGTTTGACTTAAAATACAAAAATTTGCAGTAATTATCAATTAAATATAAATTTTACTTCCTTATTTTAGAGTGCGGAAAAATATTACGCATTTTTGTGGTAAATTTATCGGCCGTAAGACAAATAATACTAGAGACGCTAGTAGGTAACATCTCTGGATAAATGATTTAGTAACTCTGGTACTCACTCTGGTGTCATGTACCTGAACAAGGTGATGTCGATTGAACACTATATAATATAACCCAAACTAATTTTCTACATGTATCTTATTCAATTATGCAATACCAAAGTTATAAATTTGCATACATTTCGTCTCTTGCTTTGGAAATTACAGAACATCCGGCCTTACAAGTTCTCAGTAGAAGCACAATTATTATTTTTATGTCAAGGCTCATCGGCAGCGTAAACCATTAATTTCGGGATACAATAAGAAATACTAAGGCACTCTAGTATGTAAATGTCTGTGTTTAATCTACGTCCTTTTAATTGAAGCTATTTATCCTCTCGATAAATGCTTTAGTAATCAATGTACTCACAGATTGAATCTTAGAAGAAATTGATGCGGATTGTTAACTACCTAATTTACTTCATGTGTCCGATAAGCATCTGTATGGGTGCGCGAACCCATTTACATACAATAGAATTAATGCATTAATATTTTAGTTTACTTCCCCAAAATAAGGTTTTGTGTGGTGGTACTACACAATCCGTACGGCAAGTTGTTTATGCCGGCGTTTTTAAATTGCCGTTTATCATCCCCGAAAATAAAAGGAAAATAAATTTGAATGGTTTTCGTGTCAGAGAGGTTAATGATTATTTATGATGCGATGGTGTGAGGAACCATTGTGCAAAAAGGTTTTAAATTTCCATTAAATTTTTGTCGTGGGTCAAATGAGATGGTACCGGTTTATTTTGTTGGTAAGTAATTGATGTTGCAGTGGCGTATTTTTTTCTTAAATTGTAACTGCAATTGCAATATTCTGAGGCTTATAATGGGCCATTTGCTATTTTTTCTAAATAATACAATGAAATGTTAGGGATGTTGAAAATTAGACTTTTGAGAAAGAGCATTCCATTATCTTTCACTGGGATTGTTTCTTTTATGGAAGTGGTACACACAGTAATGGGAGATCCTATGACACTCAACGAGCGGTGTGTGTGCGAAGATGTTGATTGAGTATTTGTAATTGAATAATTATTCAATGTTGAAATACACCCGATTATATGTATAGTATCGCAATGTCTCGTCATGTTGAGTGACTTTGGAGTCCAGGTACCTGCCACTAACATTTCAGCTAAATGCCCACTAGATTATGTAAATAGCAAAAAAATTCTATCCATTTTTCAGTGGCGTGCGGTAAGATATTTATGTGAAGGAGCGCTTCGCCGAAAATTCGCCCAAGGCGATTTTTGTTACAAACTGTCCAACTTCAGTTTGGGTTAGTGGCTGAGGAAATAATGTTCTATTTCTAATATTTTGCTGACAAATTAATTTTTTTACATTCTTTCGCTCAGGAGAACGATGATCTCAATATTTGCCTTATGACAACTGCTCACAAAACATAGCAGGATAAATCATACAAGCTATCACCATGAAAATATGCAGCCTTGAAGTGCGCTTCTCATCTAGCAAAATTCTGCTGGAATTTTAAAATTACAGGATTAATAATACATCTAATTAATTAATTACGAAGAAAGCGGTGCATCCATCGCTTTCATGAACTCCACTTCAGTGATGTTTCAAATTCATCAGTCAAAAGAATTAATTCATCCATAACAATTGTCATTTCTTTTATTTGTATGATCCCTCGGAACGTGTAAGACGGTAAACTACTTTATCATGAGTTATATCATACCACCTTATATGTATTATCTATAATAAAGTTATTGAAATTATTCGATAGATGAAGTCGTAATATTCGCATTATAGTTTGACAGTTGACAATGTTTATAACACTTGAGGATCAAAGACCAATCCGACATAGTATGGTGCATGTTAAGCACGCGGCGTCATAAATTTAATGCACACATATTTGCAATGCATTGAAACTATAAATTCGTATAGACACTTCTATGAATAGCAGTTACTTACTTACTCATGGTACAAGTAGTATTAAAATTGATTTTGAATAGTCGGATGGTAGTAGGAAGCAAACAAATTTGAGGACAGTGAGAGAAAAATTAAGAAAAAAAAGTTATTTAGAAATAACCTATTCTTCAACACATGCAGGGGCTCACGAGAACCCTTAATGGTTAACAGTAATTTGTTGTAAAATGTAATTGCGGGGAGTTGGGGAAAAATTTAACCAAAAAATGCAAAAAAGAAATAAATCTAAGCATTTTTTTTGAAAAATATGGGTGGGTTAGTTTGGGTTAGAGCTGACAAAAAAAATTAAGACAAAAAATCGAAAAATGCATTTAGAATTTACCTACCTTAAACTACAAGCACGGTGAAGAAAGATTTCTCACGGGGCAGCAGAACTTTCTTAAAAAATTAAATTTGGGGAGTGTAGGGAATATAAATAAATATATAGAAGAAGTAAGGGGAATGAGGGAAACAATAGAGAGAAAAAAACCATTGCGAGAATTCCAGGAAAAATCTAAACCAAAAAAAAAAAAAATTGCGCTTATAACTACCCTATTCTTCAGCACAGGCAGTGGTCTGTACGAATCTTTACGGTAAACAGATTTTTGTTACAAAATATTAATGGGGGATAATATATTATATTCCCCAACTCATCAATCAGCCTTTTGAATATATCTATTACTTTATTGTTTTACATTTTTTGTAGAGCAAAAAGTCCAACTCCTCCATGATGATTATATTTATTCCCGACCGACCTAAGCTACTTTTTAAAGAAACAATATGGAGGGGGGGGCGAAGAAAATAAAGACTAAAAATCCAAAATTGCATTTAGTATTACCTTATCTTATACTACATGAATGGGTGAGAAAGAATTCTCATGGGGCAGCAGAACTTTCTTATAAAATTAAATTGGTGAGGGTAAGGGAAATTAAGATAAATATATAAAAAATTTACTTAGAACTACTCTAACCTTCATAACACTCATGGGGCAGCACGAATTCTCACATGTCAGCATTTAGGGGATTTAGCAAAAAACACATCTATATATTTGCCATTAAAAATGAAAATAACACTTTATCTTCATCTTTAGATATTTCTTGTAAAATAAACTTAGGAGGAGTGAGAGGAATAGCTAAATATATTGAAAATCGTATTTAAAACTACTCTACCTTCCACCACACTCATGGACTGGCATGAATTCTTGTAGGACGCAGCAAAAATTTAATAAGTCTAAATCCTCGATAATCAGCTAAGCAGTTTTATTTTAAAAATATAGGGAGGAGGCGACTAAAAAAATTAAGACAAACCAATCAAAAATTACATTAGAGATGCCCTATGCCACATGCACGGGTGAGTACATATTTTTACGGGGCAACAGAATTTTCCTAAAACATAAAATTGGAGGAGTGAATGGAATATAGATAATTGTAATGAAATATGTTCTGAAAACTAACCTATTTTCCACCACATTCATGGGTCAGCATGAATTCTTGCCGGAGAGAGCAAATTTTAATAAGTCTTAAGTCCTCGATATTCAACTAAGCTAATTTTTTAAATAATATAGGGGGGAGACGACAAAAAAAACTAAGGTGAACCAATCAAAAACTGCATTTAGAACTACCCTATCTTATACCACATGCCCGGGTAACAGTAAACTACCCCTATCCTGGTTACCAACTACATTCCTGATTTAGACATAAGTTCGAAATATGCCTCTTTGTCCGAAGCGGCCTTTCGTGTCAGCGTGAGGAAAAGCTCGAATCGAACAACCTTGATATCATGTAGCTCAAGTTCACCGCCAAGGGATAAACCAAGTTGATATGCTGTTTCTATCGCCCTCTGAGCGATAGAGCCTACAAAAGCTTTTTTTTACAACGCTAGCTACCAACCACTTTTGATTCAATACAGGTCTACCACCCCAATTCAGAAATAATCTCTCCAGGAGGTTTCAATGCCCACAACACCAACTGGCCCAAACATCACAACAAGACCGACAGCGAAGCTAGAGAAGCTGAAGCATTTGCCATTAGCTGCGGACTTACTCAACTTGTAGACGAACCAACTCGGATCTCAGAGAGGGGCGAATTTGCCGCTCTCCTGAATCTTTTTCTAATCACAAAACTTGACCAGTATACAATTACAGTTAGTCCATAATTAGGTACTTCTGATCACAAACTTATTACAATGGTTTGCAAACTGCCACTCTTACAGAAAGATATACAATTGCCTCATAAAATCTGGCATGCATCATTATCATCATACAGCCCCTCGCGTCCACTGTCTGACATAGGCCTCCTCAAGGCTTTTCCACGTTTCCCTGTCCTGGGCAGCCGCAGTCCAGTTTGTGACAATTCTCTTCAAATCGTCGCTCCATCGGGTGAGAGGTCGACCTCTGCTGCGTTTGTCTGTTCTCGGTCTCCATTCGAGTATCCTCCTTGTCTAGCGGTCTCCGCTCATTCTTGCTATGTGTCCGGCCCATTTCCATTTTGATTTTAGTATATGCTCCACAACATTCTTTACCTGCGTTCTTCTCCATATATCTTCGTTTCTGTCACGATCTCTAAGGCTCAGACCAAGCAATTTTCTTATAGATGTTTTAGTAAATGTTAGGGTCTCTGCGCCATATGATAAAACTGGTATTATACACTGATCGAAAGCTTTCGATCAAAAGCTTTCTTTTTCAGACATCGGAATATTTTCCTTGAACACATCTCTCATCTTCCCGTATGCCGCCCAGCCTAAGGTGATTCTTCTAGGCAACTGGCATGTCTGGTTATGCCTGTCAATTCTTATCTCGTGGCCCAGGTACACGTATTTGTCTACTATTTCGACGCACACATTTCCAATCCTTATAGGTTCGATAGGCACCATGTTTGTCATCATTTTGGGCTTTGTAAAGTTTATATGTAATCCTACCTCTTGTGCTATATTTTGTAGGTCTTGTAGGAGATCTTTGACCTCTCCGAGGTTGTCGGCCAGGAGAACAATATCGTCCGCAAAGCGAAGATGGTGAAGTCTTTCTCCGTCAATGATGACACCCTTATGCTCTCAGTTCGGTTTTTTAAATGCATGCTCGAGAACTGTTATAAACAATTTCGGGGATAGTGTATCACCCTGTCCGACTCCCCGTTTTATTTTTATTTTGTTGGTGGTGGAGTGAAGATGTGCTGTTGTTGTTGCATTTGTGTAGATATTTTTGATGATATCACAGTATTTGTGGTCAATTCTGCACTTCTGTAATGCCGCAAGAATTGCTGGATGTTCTACGGTATCGAAAGCCTTACGGAAATCGACAAATATCAGAGCTAATGGTCGGTTATACTCGAATGTTTTCTTTATTAAGGTTTTCAGACACTGAAGGTGGTCATTTGTGCCATATCGGGCGCGAAAGCCAGCCTGTTCCCGAGATTGGTAAAAATCTAGTTTAGTTTCCAACCTATTTGCAAGGATTCGGTTATAGAGTTTATACAGGTGGCTAAGGAGACTAATAGGTCTATAATTATCAAGATCCGTTTTTATGTATAAGAATCACTATTGAGTTGTTCCATTCATCTGGGATGTTTTGACTGTGGAGGCAAAGAGTAAAAAGCCTTTGGATGCTTTGTATTCGTATATTTCCACCTATCTTTATCATGTCTGCTGTTATACCATCTTCTCCTGGCGCTTTGTTGTTTTTAGGCTTTAGTGCCCCATATATTTCCTCTATAGTCTTCTGATCCCTGGTTCAAAACTTTTCTTCTGTCGTATGCTTTTGCATCTAGGATGGACTTGTTAGTGTATAGGGTTTGATAGAATTTCTCCACTATTCTGAATAGTTCTTCCCTGTTGTTTATTGTTTTGCCGGTTTCATTTTTCAGTTTAAGAATCTCCTTTTTTCCATTTGAAAATTTCCTTCTCATTATTTTCATGCTTTTATTTTCCTCAATTGGCTGTATTATTTTCTCGTTCTTATACCTCCTTATATCTCTCTTTATGGATTTAGAGATATCATTATTTATTTCCCTAATAATATCTTCGTTTGTATTTTTGTCGCTCTTCAGTGCTCTCCTCCGTTCCAATTTTGTTTTTGTCTCTGCACTGATTTTTTGTTTTGTTTTCCAGTTTTTGGGCAGAATTCATCTTTTGCTTCCGTTATCGTGCTTACAATTATGCTGTTCAGATCATTGATGTCGTTCGTCGCTTGTTTGTTTCTCATGGTCGGCATTACAAGTATGCAAACTGCGACGATCTAAGAGAGTTCTACCTAGGTTTTCCTCGGCTCGATGGCTGCTTTGGCACTGACGACCCGTGAGTCTGCTGCGAAGAAATTACGCAAGTAATCTCCTCAAGAATGAAAGCACACATCCTAAATTTCATCAAGTTAGCGTCAAAAGTATAACTCTGGCTCGACAGACGATGCGAAAGGGGTGTTGGTTGGAAAGAGCAAGCCTACAAGGACTGACAGCAAAATTAGACCGCTGAAAAACAAATACTACGGGAAATTAATGCAAAAGTGTGATTGGCGAAACTAAGGGCAAACACAATCAAAGGATCAGAAATAAACTTCTGCAATACCCCAGTGGATCCAGGAATTTCTTGTCGGTAGCAAATACAGTAAGTAATAACTTTACAAACATGTCTCTACAGCTAAAGAAAAAGCAAATATGCTCACCGAAATATTTTCATCGCACTCTACCTTAAAACTCCCCCAAGGCAAGGCTCTCCCCACCATATCTAACATCAACAATATCATGGCAGAAGTTATTATATTCGTAAAATCCTCAAATAGCTAGATAAGCAAATGGCATCAGTACCGGACGAATTACCTACTGTGAGGTTTAAATGAAGATGAAGTTTTAAAGTAAACCTGCTAACACCTTTCCCCACGGTGAAGACCTACAGGTTGAATTTGTCAAGACTTAGAAGTGAAACTTGGGACAACTAATTTTAAAGAAAAAACAATTTGATGTCAACTTAGGAGATATTGCATTAATTGGCAGCGACAATGAAAAACGTTTAGACTGGCCTTTAGCTAAAATAGAACAAGTTTTTCATGGAAAAGATGGACAGATTAGATTGGTCAGACTTAAAACCGCCAATGGTATGCTATTAATGCCAATTCAACGAGTTTACCCTTTAGAAATATACGATAAAAAAGAAAATCCATGAATACATTAGAACAAAAAGATGATTTACCGTTAGACGAATATGGAACAAGAAAAGTAATGGCACAAGATGAAAAAAAGATACCATTACTAAAAATAAAAGTGGAAGACCAATTAAACTTTTTCGACGATTGTCATACGAAAGTACATGAAAAAGTTTGATAACCTTTTGGTTGGGAGTATGTGAGGCTTAAATGGAGATGAAGCCTTAGAGTAAAATCTGCACCTTTCCACACGGTGAAGAGCTACAGATTGAATTTGTCATGAAGTTAAGTCAAATTGTCATATTTTTATGTCATAGAGGTTATAATAGGTTTGTTCTAGCAGCGATTTCAAACGGTTCCAAACCGTACGGAGTTTGCGCGTAGCGATAATAGCGACGCTTATATCGTTATGCGCAAACTTCGGATGATTTGAAACCGTTTGAAATCGCTGCTAGAGCAAACCTATTGTATTTCCGATAAGTCATTCTTTCTGACGTCCATCTATACTCATTGAGTGCAGAAATCGCTACGCCTGTCAACGTGTTAAAGAGCTGCACCAACAAATTAACACTCATTTTTCCAGACTTTTTTCTCTGTTTTACCAAAAAGGGATTTACACATCTTCTTGGAAAGTCGCCGAGGGCAACGTGCTCCAAAAAGGCAAGAAATCTTCGCCCTCAAACTGTCGCCTAATTTCCTTCCTTCCAATAATCTTCAAAGTCATGGAACATGTAGTCAAGTACCATGAGATCAACAGATTAATTAGCGATAACCAATACGATTTTCGCAAAGAAAGATCGATAGGAGATATATTGGCTTATTTAACTCATACATGGGAGTAGGGCAATTGGAAATTACGGAAAATCTCGAGCGATTGCGTTGGATATTTCGAAGGCATTCGACAGAGTTTGGCATGACAGATTACTTAACAAACTGCCGTCCTTCCGACTGCCAGTCTCTCTCTGCAGCTGGCTTGCTAGTTTCCTTAAGAACCGATCTTTGCACGTTGCAGTTGATGGAAACATCACAGACACATTCACCTTTAATGCGAGCGTGCCTCAAGGTGCAATACTTTCACCACCTCTGTTCCTTATCTATATTAATGACCTGTCGACCGAAACCAATAATTATGTTTACAGTTTTGCAGAAGACAGTACCCATGTCTCTCAAACTAGATCAAAAAGTCCTTTACCAGCGACTGAGACTTATCACCGCAGACAGGAGCAGATTACAACAATTAATCAAGTTCTGGGGGAAGTTCAAATTGGGGGCGATAGAAACTTTGTCCAGTTCAATGCAGCAAAAACTCAAGCAACCACGTTTACCAAAAAAACCAATACGGCGGGCTCAGGCATCATTATGGCAAGATCGATCATTCCTTCATCCTCGCAAATCAGACTTGTGGATGTCTCGGTCAACAGCAATATATCCTGGCATGACCACGTTGCTAACATCGCAAAATCAGCCTCGCAGAAGCTTGGTGCACTATTTCGCAACAAAAAACTGCAACACGATTTTCTTATTAAAGTTAAAAGGTAAGTAAGTAAAGATTTTAATGAAAACAAACCTAACACCGGAGAGTCGTGTTTGCAATACCCGGCTCCAGGTGTGGAGTTCATGAGCGCCACCAGTTCAACCAGCTAAACTGGAAAAGCTCTGCTGGTGTTGTACGGGGTTGTTAGGTACGCTTATCAAACGAGAAAACACAATCTTAGCTTAGGTTTCTAGGCTTCTAGTTTTTTTTTATTCAAACAGCAACAATCTTACAGTGAAATTTGAAAGCAATTTAAAGGAAAAGAATGACAAAAAAACTATTAGGTAATGAATAATGAGGGTACAATGTGACGATTGTACTGAGACCAATTCTGTTGGTAAACTCGGTACTGTATGCCTTACACCCAAACGCTCTAAGCACTACAATCCGAAGTGATCACTTTGGTTTACCTAAGATTATTACGTAAATAGCAATAATATATAATATTAATATAATATAATAATATCAATTGATGCACATCCACAATAATTATATCAAACGACCAGATAAAAAAAAATGGATAAATGAAATTAATCTACCTTTAAGCTAGGCCGACAATGCTAAATTTATATTTAAATATTAAAAACGATCATCAATCGGCAAGAAAAATAAATTATTTAATAAAATTATGCAAGCTATCTTAAGGCACGATCAACAGTGCTAAATTCATAATAATAAAACAAAAAGATAATAATAGTAACGATACCATGTTAGATCCGGTTGAAGGTCGCTGCTAAAAAGGCTGTACAGCTCAGCAGTACGGGTAAAAAGAAGTATCTCTGGTGGAGACGCCGGGTACCTGTAGCAAAAACCAGGTACTTGCGTCTAGCCCGGTTGGTAAACTCGCAGCGGGATAGCCCGGTGATAAAACTTGTCATGGCCCTCGGTGGTAAAACCCTCTCTCGAGTTGGAGGGTTGCTGGAGGATCAACGGCCTCCGTTTTGTAATATGAGCTCGGAAAGCCTATAGTGCAGTTCGAATATCCCAACAACTTGGTAGTATCATGCACTAATTAGGGACTCACTCACAGATCCCCTAGAAGGGTAGTATAAACATAATACAAAAAATTGAGTCCTCTATGACTGCACTAATAGCAAAACGCTTCCTCTATCACCATTGGATATTTATAGAAGAACGAGGCATCCGTTTTAGTCAATTTGCTTTGCCACTTCCGCGAAATTAGGGAAAAAAGCGTCGAATCAGAAAAAGTGGTAGTGCCGAGAAATGCCTAACGATTCGACACGAGCAATAATTCTAACATAATAAAAGACTTAGTTCTCTTTTATTATGGTCGTAAAACGACGGCGGAAGCCACGATTAATGAGCTAAAATTAAATCTTTCAATAAATACTAGCAAATATTCCTAAACGAAATAATAAACCTTTAAAAATCCAAATCGACAGCAAAAATTAGGGGAAAATAGCCCATTACTACTATACCACAGGCCGCGTGAAATGATAAATATCAGTATATCAAAGCAAATCAGTGGTTCCAAAAAGTTACCAGCCTGAGATTGGAAATGAAGCAAAACAGATTATCAGCCTGAGATTAGAACTGAAATATTCAAATCGAAAGTAGAATATGAATTTGACAGATCTAATGAGGGTTAAAAGTAGGTTTTATTAATCCCGTTCTTAAAAATACAGAACGGCCAGCAAACATAATTAATGTAATATAAATAAGCAAAGTTAGACTAATAACACAATATCTTATTTTAGTTGTTTAATCAAACCTGAGCGGCTCACAGATTATCACCTAAAATAAATGTAGTCACAAAGTGCCTGGGGGCAACATAAGAGAAAGGGATGATAAAAATAGCTACTTAAGGCCACAACAGTGCTGTAAAAGCTAGTACATATATATCATTAACCTGTATGTAAAATAAAATTAATTTACATTAATAAATGCTGCAACCTTCAGCTTACTGACAGCAAATCCCATCGTCCTCCCCCAGGCTGGAGAACACCAAAGTACAAAGTCTGGAGCCGATCAATGACAGTTTGTGACAAGAGGGGCTGCATTGTATTGGCTGGCAGGAACGTCAAACTGGTGAGAGGAGTTTGATTACGGGGAGTGACGCCCCCGCCATTCCGAGTTGCCATGGGATATGGCGCATCAAATCCCATCGTCCTCCCCCAGGCTGGAGAACACCAAAGTACAAAGTCTGGAGCTGATCAATGACAGTTTGTGACAAGAGGGGCTGCATTGTATTGGCTGGCAGGAACGTCAAACTGGTGAGAGGAGTTTGATTACGGGGAGTGACGCCCCCGCCATTCCGAGTTGCCACGGGATGTGGCCCATCAAATCCCATCGTCCTCCTCCAGGCTGGAGAACACCAAAGTACAAAGTCTGGAGCTGATCACTGGGGAGTGATCCAACAAACCCCATTTTTACCCCTGTCAGACTAGGGACCGCCAAAGGAATGAGTCTGAGGCCGATGCTTCGAGTGGAAGCGGCCCTAGGTGGTAGATGCATAAGCCTACTCGCATCGTCCGGTGAAAGACCACCCCACCAGAATTGGGGAGCGCTAAGTGGTTTTCCCAAATCACGTTCCGCTCCCGCGCTGGTGATCCCGGGTTTCACAGTAGGAGTATATGGACATGATGGTGCTTCCAGGATCAAAATATTCCGGAGGTAAACTCCCCGGCCATTCGGATCTCCGGGCGCTGGGTGGCCCTGGGAGCCCTTCATTCCGCATTTTACAGACAGCAAAGATACCGAACCAATTTAGAATAGATTTCTGCAACATAAGAGGCCTAAATACAAACATAAATTCGGTACACCAACATCTACAAGCAAATAGACCACACATATTAGCCCTTACAGAAACACAAGTATGTTCTACAACAACAACAGTGAACTACCTCTATCCTGGTTACGACTTACATACCCGATTTAGATATAAGTTCGGAATATGCCTTTTTGTCCGAAGCGACCTTTCATGTCATCGCGAGGAAACACTCGAACCGAACAACCTTGACGTCATGTGGCTCAAGTTCACCGCCAAGGGATTAACCAAGTTTATATGTTGTCTCTATCGCCCTCCGAGCGATAGAGCCTACCAAAGCTTTTTCTCAACACTAGCTACCACCTTTGACTCAATACAGGTCGATCACCCCAGTTCAGAAATAATCGTTCTGGGAGACTTCAATGCCCACAACACCAACTGGCTCAAACATCACAACAAGACCGACAACGAAGGTAGAGAGGCTGAAGCATTTGCCATCAGCTGCGGGCTTACTCAACTTGTAGACGAACCAACTCGAATCTCAGAGAGGGGCGAATTCGCCGCTCTCCTGGATCTTTTTCTGACCACCAATCCTGACCAGTACAAGGTTACAGTTGGTCCGCCATTAGGTACCTCTGACCACAAACTTATTACAACGGTTTGTGAATTGCCACTCATACAGAAGGATCCACCATTGCCTCGCAAAATCTGGCATTACAATTCTGCAAACTGGGACGATCTAAGGCAGTTCTACCTAGATTTTCCTTGGCTCGACGTCTGCTTTGCCACTGACGACCCGTCAGACTGCTGCGAAGAGATCATGCAAGTAATCTCCTCAGGAATGGAAGCATACATCCCAAATTCCATCAAGTTACCATCAAAAGGAAAGCCCTGGTTCGACAAAAGATGCGAAAGAGCTGTAGGAAGGAAACAGCAAGCCTATAAGTACTGGCAGCAAAATCAGACCGCTGAAAATCGCAATTATTTTATCGAAGCGAGAAACGAGTGCAAGCTTGTGATCGACGAAACTAAGGACAAACACAATCAAAGGATCAGGAATAAACTTTTGCAATGCCCCAGTGGCTCCAGGAATTTCTGGTCGGTAGCAAAGGCAGTAAGTAACAACTTTACAAAAACGTCTCTCCCACCTTTGACGGACGAACGTGGCATCACGGCGACTACAGCCAAGGAAAAAGCAAACATGCTCGCCAAAATGTTTTCATCGCACTCTACCTTAGACGTGCCCCAAAGCAAGACTCTCCCCACTATACCGAACATCAACACCACCATGGCAGAAGTCGAGTTTTCTCATCGTGATATTCGCAAAATCCTTAAAGAACTAGATACGCAAAAGGCATCAGGACCGGACGGAATACCTGCCATCGTGCTAAAGAACTGCGCCAACGAACTAACACCTGTTTTTTCCAGGCTTTTTTCTCTTTCTTACAGAAAAGGGATTTACCCATCCTCTTGGAAAGTCGCTCGAGTGCAACCTGTTCCAAAAAAAGGCAAGAAAACCACGCCCTCAAACTATCGCCCGATTGCCTTGCTTCCAATAATCTCCAAAGTCATGGAACGTGTAGTCAACCAGCAACTACTCAAGTACCTCGAGAGCAACAGAATAATCAGCGATAATCAATACGGCTTTCGCAAAGAGAGATCGACAGGAGATATATTGGCCTATGTCACTCATATATGGAGTAGGGCAATTGAGAACTACGGAGAGTCTCGAGCGATTGCGTTGGATATTTCAAAGGCATTCGACAGAGTTTGGCATGACGGACTGCTCAACAAACTGCCGTCCTTGGGACTGCCCGCCTCTCTCTGCAGCTGGCTGGCCAGTTTCCTTAAGAACCGATCCCTACATGTTGCAGTCGATGGACACATCTCGGACACATTTACCATCAACGCGGGCGTGCCTCAGGGCGCAATACTTTCACCAACTCTGTTCCTCATCTATATTAATGACCTGCTGATCGAAACGAATAATCCTGTTTACAGTTTTGCAGATGACAGTACCCTTGTCTCCCACTTTAGATCAGAAAAACCCTTACCAGCGACTGAGACTCATCACCGCAGACGGGAGCAGATTACAGCAATTAATCAAGACCTGGAGAAAGTTCAAACTTGGGGCGACCGAAATTTGGTCCAGTTCAATGCAGCGAAGACCCAAGCAGCAACGTTTACTAAGAGGGCCAATACAGCGGGCCCTGACATCATGATGGCAGGATCGACCATTCCTTCATCCTCGTCAATCGGGCTGCTGGGTGTCTCGGTCAACAGCAATATGTCATGGCATGACCATGTTGCTAACATCGCAAAATCAGCCTCCCAGAAGCTTGGTGCGCTATTTCGCAACAAGAAACTCTATACACCGCAGCAGTTGCTCTTGCTGTACAAAGCGCAAATAAGACCGTGCTTAGAATATTGCTCACATATCTGGGGTGCCGCACCAAAGCATACCCTAAAGCTGCTGGATTCCATTCAGAAGAGGGCTGTGCGTCTCGTCGGCGATCCGGAGTTGACCCGGAATCTGGATAGTCTGGAACATCGCAGACATGTGGCCGAGATGTCTCTGTTTTACAGATACTTTCACGGCAGATGTTCCCAGGATTTGGCCCACATAATCCCGCCCCTGGCAACTCCTATCAGGCAGTCCCGACAGACGGCAGGAGCGCACCAGTTCGTCGTACAACTAGAAACACCTAGAACATCGCTTTACCAGAACTCCTTTGTCTGGCGCACTGCATCACTGTGGAACTCACTTCCAGGACATCTGTTTCCCACTAATTACAACCTACAAATATTCAAGAACCGTGTCAATCAACATCTTCGCACACACACCGCTCGTCGAGCGCCATAGGATCTACCTTTAGTGTGTGTGCCACTGCCATAAAAAAAAAAAAAAAAAAAAAAAAAA
>MU184560.1:41722-63181 GCA_016904865.1 Pissodes strobi | reverse complement strand
GCCAAAAAAAAAAAAAAAAAAAAAAAAAAATCGAATAAATGAATTTAAAATTAATTAACCTTCATTAATTAATACTCATAAGCATGGGGCACTAAAAGATCTCTATTATATTAACCTAACAAACATTTAAAAAAAAAATTCTTTTCGACCTTGGTTTTAGTGACAAAATTTCTGATTGTCAACCTCCCCCCCGTAGTTGACAAGCTGGCGGCACCCTTGTTACCTAGTATTTGTTATTTACTGTTAATGTGCAAGGGCAGTTCTGTGAATCAATAAAACTAGCTGCGTTTGTGTGGTATTAATGAATATACTAAGGAAATATGAATTGCACCTTTAATTTTTTGTTGATTCTGTTCTTACACGAAGGTAATAAAAAAGAATAATGAAAAGAGGAACGAAGTTGAGGATATTCAGATGTCCATTCCTATTTGAAAAAAATCGCACATAAATATTTGCCGTTTTGCAGTGTATACGTGCGAAGGTAACAAGTTGCGCAAACTTACGTCTATTAATTTAATTCAATATTCTGAAGAAATCCAATTTAAAACGATGATATTACTATTTAATAGCTTCGTTTTTAAGGATTTTCTTCAATCTAATGAAAGTGAAACAAATCGCTGCTTATGTCGATCGTAATGTACTGAATATACTTGTAATTGATTAAAAACTGCCTGCATGATATTTTGTTCATCATAAAAGCGCATTCATAAAATTAAATTAGAAAATGAGTCTGCGATTCTCTTTGTTTTACAAAAATGTTTGCTCCTTCGAAGCAATAGTTATGCATTCATTTCGTAACTACAATACAATAGATAAATCAGATTTGAAATTACAGTGAAACAATTTTACAATGTCAAGTCAAAATAACTAAATAAAATGGCGTGATTTTTGACACCCTATGTGAAGAAGGCATTGAAATGTTCAATAGGCAGATATGTCACCTTTGAAAAACTGCAGATTTAAAATGGCCGAATTTTTTTTTAAATATTCTCTGTACATTTCCAATAATGACACAGGTAAAGGATATATTACAGGTTTTAAAATGTCACCCTATGTGAAAGAAAATAGCGTAAATAGCATCACACTTCTTGGCTAAACTCAGTGCTCCGCACATCAGAAGTAAATAAATATCATGCATCCGAATATCAAACACAGTTAGGGAAATTCATGCATTGTTCCAGAACTAATTCCAATGTATATATCGTTACTTTTTCATGATTACTGCAACTCATGTGGGGTCAAACAATATACGCAATCCATAGAAAAGCAAAATATTTCTACTCATTTTGAATCGCAATAGCATAATTCAAAAAAAAAGTTGTATTAACTTAGCTAAAATAAATCATTTAATATTCCCGGTTATAGGTGTACATACATATAAGCGAAAACATAAATAAACTAAATTTGCGGCTTGCTCTAACCGTTTAGCAAAGTTTACTTTTAACGCAAGTCTTAGACCACCCAGTAAGAAAACTGAATAATAGCAAAACCATCACCATGCCGGACCATTTTAAAAGAAATTTATTAAAATTCATATCCTTATTCTGCCAGTTCAGAAGAAGCATTGTGTTTGCCTACACATGCGTAGACTATTAATGTCGTAGCCACCTGTTACAATTGTTTTCAACGAACGGTGAGTAATAGCGAAATTACAGATTATATCTCAGGAACAGTTTATGAAACATGAAAATTTCGTATTTGGTATGGGTTAAACGAGATATTAAAGCTGGTTTTATCTGTCGCCTAACAACTTGTTAGGTACGGTCTTTTTGTCTAATATTTTACGCATTTTATTCGTAGAATTCGAGAGGTTATGTCTGCACGGATATTTTAACTTTAATGCAACTGTATGATAATTTACTAATTTAAGAGCTGGTAATACTACCAGAAGCTTATATATGCTTATCCTTTCAGATGCACGAAGTGTAACGGGGAAATTTTTTTTTTATCTTCTGGACAAAAGACTCAACCACTTACCTAGAATTGCACGGAAATCTATTCTTGATGTAGCTACATCACAGGTAACCAAACTGGCTTTCTGAGCGTTTGATACCTGAATATAAAAATGAAGATAATTAGGAAATAAGTGAATATGTTTCAGAGCTAGGATTAACAAGGGGAAAACACTGAAAGAACAAGCCACCAAAACACGTGAAGAAACAAGAGTATTTCTCATATGATTCCCTGTTGTGAAGGTCATAATGCCATTGTTCCTTAGAGAGCAGGAAATTGAAGTATTTAAGGTTTGAGTAACATAAAGGTTTGTGAACATGTTATCGATCTAAGTGTAGGACGAGCCACATATTCTTGATGGTTCAGAGAAAGAAGTTACAAGACCATACGAGCAAAAAATATTAACAATATTTGAAACTACTTCACTAACAGTAGACATAAAATTATAATTAAAATCACCACTAACACATATATAACTACTACGATAAGTTAAAAGCACTAACAGTTTTTCCAGAGACTCACAAAAAACATTATAGTTTGCTCCAGGAGAATCATACAGAGAACAAAAAATTACACTAAGAGAGTTAGAAAAATTAACCATGCATGGCCGCTGCAGTTTCAAAATTTTTGTCTGATGTTGGAATATCACTAAGTTTCAAAGTACGAAAAGAAAAAAAGTATTCAAATATGAATACGAGAACATGACAGAGTGTACTCATATAACAAGGTATTCGAATAATATAGCAGGTCTACTGAGATTCCTGGCAAGGCTCCACACGTCCATGGAAATGATGCAGAACGTTGCCGGTTATCTCTTTTCAGAACAGTCAATCAATCAATCAATCAAATCAAGCTTTATTGTCAAGAAATAACAATTCCTATAGACAAAGCACTAACATACAAAATAATAGATACAAAACAAAATAAAATAACAGATATACAAACATGTCCGAACTACATCTAGATACATAGGAACGTTTACCATTACGAAATACATTTAAAAGTTTTAAAAGTTTTCCCCAAGAAACTCAGCCACGCTATAATAGGATCGGGAAATAAGCAATCTCTTAACTCCCCTATTAAACCCTCTATCATTCTGCATCCGCTTTAAGTGGATGGGTAAGTGATTAAATAGCCGCCTACTGTACTGTTGTAAATGACAGAGTTCTTTGTTCGCGTAGAAGTGGGTATAGGCAACGGTAAATTACCAGCACTCCTAGTGGGATAATGATGTGTGGCATTTGTGTCACTCTTATATTTTTTGTGCATTAAGCAACCAGATTCCAAAATAAACAAGGCCGGCAATGTTAGTATGTCGTGCCTAAGAAAAAGTGGTTTACATGAATCTCTCGGACGGGCTCCACACATGCATCTAACCGCTCTTTTTTTTAAAACAAACACGCTGTCAAATAGTCGCCTTAAACACACTCCACAAAAACAAATTCCATACCTCAGATGCTACTCGATCAGTGAAAAATATGCATTCCTAACAACGTGAGCATCCAGATTTTTTGAGACGACTCGAACTGCATAGCAATTTGAAGCGAGCCTCAAAATAAGCTTGTTTATGTGGCCCTCAAATTTAAGTCTGCTATCGATAAAAATACCCAAAAATTTATTTTCCGACAAGTTACTTAAGCTCTCGCTCCCCAAACTCACAACATCAAAGTTACATCCAAAGGACATCACACTAGCCTTCGATATATTGAGTGATAAGCGGTTTGTATCGCACCACTGCTTAATCTTTGCCAAATCAGTGTTTATAGTTTGGCCGAGTACCGTGACATCCTTATTATGCCACAGAATGGTTGCGTCATCCGCAAACAGGGTGAACAGTCCAGAGATGTCCTGACCCGATAAATCATTAATATAAATTAAAAATAGTATCGGGCCACGAACCGATCCCAGAGGCACACCATAGTCCAGCTTCCGTTGTTCAGAACTGCACTGATTAAAAGAAACACTCTGAAGTCTTTCCGTTAGGTAAGACTTGAACCAGCTCAGTGATGTCCCTCGAAACCCATAGGACTCAAGCTTCCAAAGCAGTATTCCATGGTCCACACAGTCGAAGGCTTTCGACAGATCACAGAACACTGCTGCGGCGTTGAGTTCCAAGTATAGGTCTTCCAAGAACGCAAACACTGCATCCGTCGTCCCCTTTGCAGTCTGGAAACCAAACTGTTTAGGGCTCAATATTTTATTGACCTCCAGGAAGGAGACCATTCTTGTTTTGAAAATCTTCTCAACGACCTTCGACAAAGTGGGTAGAAGAGCAATCGGTCTATAGTGTGAATGACATTTCCCATCACCACCCTTAAATAATGGAGTAACAGTAGCAACCTTCAAAGAAGAAGGAAATGATCCACTAAGAAAAGACACATTAATGCATTCGGCCAAGATCCCCAAAACCGAGTCCGCGAGCCTCAACAATACTGTTGCAGAAATATCATCCCAACCCGATGTTTTACCATTCCTTATTTGCCCAAGAACTGCTCTTAGTTCCAAGGTATCAGTCGGTGCAAAATAAAAGGAATCCCTTACAGACACATTCTTTAAATATTTTCTATAGTCGCTATATAAATTTGCTTTATTCGAAAGTGAAGTCGCTACAGAGCAGAAAAAATAATTCTATTGATCAGGAGACAGCCCAGAATCTGCCCTGTCATGCCTACTCTTACCCCTAATTTCATTGACAATATTCCAAGTTTCTCTTTGTCTGTTTCTGGAAGAACTAATTCGATCTTGGTATAGATATCTTTAGCAATCTTTATGGTACGGCAATAAATCATTCTATATCTATTAAAAAATGTAGTGAAGAATATATTGTCAATGAAGAACTTCCTAACATAATGCAGACAACGCAGATTCCTGGAAGAAACTCTTATTCCCCTTGTCACCCAGGGCTTTCTAGATGTATGCCTTAAATATTTAATTAGAAAACAGGAACCAAAACGCATGCACAGCCTCTTGTGGAAAGCCCCAAGAGGATCGGTGTCATTTAAGACGGACTGCCAATCATCAGCATTACAAACCTCCGCGAACCTATTATAGTTCCGCCGGGTAAACAGTCTACCCTTTTTCCTCTAATTGCACCATTATTCTTTTTGTTCACGACAAACCTACACGAAATAGCTTCATGATCAGACAGTGCTGAATTTATTACTTTACATTCAACTTTATCTGTTTCTATATTAGTACACACGTAATCAATTAAAATAGATGAGTGAGCTGTAATTCGCGTAGGTGAGTCCACTGCCATTTGCAGGTCAAACGAAGTTAATAGCCCCCCCAGTAACTGCGTATCAGCATCATGTGAATTCATAAAATTTATGTTCCAGTCGCCACAAAGAATTATGGCAGACCCTATAGGTAAATCCGACAATACAAGCTCAAGCCTAAGCAAAAAATCAGCAACGTTGCCCGTTGGAGCTCTGTACAAACATAAAACAAACAACTTCATGTCAGGAAAATGAATCACTGACATTTCAAACACCCTATCCTCCACTAAATGACTAAATCTACCATACATTTCAAAGTAACACATGCTCAAGAATGACTCCTTCACAAGTATCATTGTTCCCCCATGAGTAAGATTCGAGCGACAATAACCATCCAACACTACATAATGTTGTAAACATATTGGTTCTCCAGGTCTCAACCAGTGCTCACAGAGGAGCACTAGTTCTGGATGATTCAGACTATCCAGCAAGACAGAAAGTTCATCCGATTTATTCCTGACCGACTGGATATTCAGAACCATCATTGACATGGAGATAGAAGAATAGAGGGGTCTAAAAAATTATTATTTCCCCCTACAACATGCCTATTCTCCATTAACTCGCTTTTAAAATTATCATCATACACGTTGCCGGAATGAGTACTCGAATGAAGGTCACTGCACCTAGGCACAGATATAAGTGCTGCTCTGGTGGAACAATAACCTGTGGTGCAATCCGATATTAACTTGCTCAACGCCATGCGTGTGAGCCTAGGGCCTTGCCCAAACTTAAAATTTTCTATTGTCATTATTGAGGCCATACTTTTCCTACTATACATATACTTATTATTATTTAACTGAAGGTTGCTTTCGTAGCAAACAATCAAGTTAGTGAATCTGCTAGTTGAGAACACTTGTCTTAAAACCGCATTTCCAAGCACTCTGCTAACGTTGAAACTCAGACATACAACAACAAAATCATTCTGTGCATAGTTCTGGGTGGCATTAAAAATGGTCTTAGTTATTTCTTCAAAGGGTGCAAATGGTTTCACTATACCTGTCACTTCATATAAGTCATTGCACAGAAGAGAGTTTAAAATCACTGAACAGTTCCTGGCACTTTCATCTCCCAGAATCAAAATTCTCCTCCTAATGCGACCACCATCTGATTTCCCCTTATCAGACATCATACTGCAATCGTTAACTTCTTCTGGAAGTAACACACTCGGTCCGCGGCTGTTGAATTCGTGAAGTTGTTTCTCCAGGCGTGAGATCTCCATTACATGCAATTTATTTTCAGCTGAAAGGGTTTCAATTGAAGGAGCTAATCTTAGCTTCAAATTTTCTAGATCAACAATTCTGTCCGTTAATTTTATATGTTCCGTTGTTAGCCTTAAAATATCCATTTCCATAGCATTAGAAACTGACCGATTAGACTCGTTTTGCATATTTGGCGTGACTTCCATTTTATCCTCCAACTGGTTTCTCAGCAGTGATATTGCTCCATTGACTGTGTTATCATCATTATCTTTGGTAGCGATATAAGTTTGAGTAGAAGAATTTCGATACTCTATCTGAGAAGGCGTTTCTCTAGCTGTGAGATCCAATATCTTAACCTGTGGTATTCAACTGTGGTAATGAACTTACCACACTCGTAACCTTCAATAAAAAAAAGAAGTAAATAATGCATTCCCAACGCTGAAAAACAAAAAAGCCCCCGGACTCGATGAAGTTACTCAAGAAGTACTAAAACAGGTACCACAGGCCGAACCCGGCTTCGTTCTTGGAATAAAATGTAATGAAAGTCAATCTTTGTCTCATACAAGCACGATAACATTTTTAAATACCCAAGGGATGTACGGCAGTAAAAATATGACAATAGGCCGAAATCATCAATAGTAAATTTTTAATAAAATTATAAAAACCATAAAATTGAAATTTCGAAGAAAATGAAAATTTACAGTCTGAGATTCTGAATATGATAAATCCAGATCAAAATAAGATAAGCCCAGATGATTAATCACAGAATTATAATAAAATTATAAACCCTAAAATAATACATCAATAATAATAATACATTGTGCTAGACAACAACACAATACGTGAAAGAAATACAAATTAAAATAGTAATCCTGTTGAGTATTGTTACGAATTGTATTTCATGACTTCAAGCCTTGGTTGACGTGCAGGTTATGTAGCTCAGATTAGGGATCAATCAACGTCTAGTAGTAAAAACGGGAATACCATGGACCCAATGAGAGTTTATTTTTGAACCGTATTATTTATTACATGATGTCGCCCTGCCAATTCGTAATTTGTCACAAGCCGACAACATAGTAGATCAGCGCGCAGCATGGTCAACATAAGACATCAATTTTTGACTATCATCAAACTATGGATGATACTGTAAGCTAGATTTATTCATATTTCGACTCTGGATAAGCAAAATTGTATGTAAAACTGTTAAAAACAAAACAAAGGGCTGCCAATTTTTCTCAGCAAGAAATCGAGTTATTATGCCAAATGATAGTAAAATACGCCGCCATTATTGAATCTAAACAAACGGATGCAGCAATGTGGAAAGAAAAAATGAATTGTTAGGGTAAGATTACCAATGAATTCAATAATAAAAATAATGGGCCTCCAAGAACCTTACAAAGTCTACGAATGAAGTATGATACATTCAAAAAAGAATTAGAAAAAAAATGGCTGAGAACAAATCTCAATTTTACAAAACAGGAGGCGGACCATTTACTCAGGCTTCTCTTACTCCAGCTGAGGAAATGATATACAATATTATTTTCTTGAGTGTTGATGGATTACCATCAATAAATGATGATGATAATAATATTAGCAAGTTTGTATATTAATAAATTTCTGATTAACTACCAAAAATCTTCCTGATTATAATAATTACTCATTCACTTCTATTAGACGTTTTTATTACACAGAAATGTTTCTTTTAGTTGAGGTGCAAGAAGATAACTCAAATGATTCAGATATTTCACTGCAGCCTACAGAAATCATTGAGGAAATAAGTGATACCATTGAAATGAATGAGCAGAATTCATTTGCTGAGGAAACACTTTACATAGAGTTCAACTCGGTAAACTATCATTTATACAATAAATGTGTTGATATTTTGGATAGTTATATTTCTTGTTAATTATAAAAATATGCCATTAATTTCAGGCTAACTTGCCGTCACCTGTTTTTAGTAATGATACTCCAAAAAAGCCTAGGGTAGATGAGAAGGAAGCAAGGGCTGATACCAATAAACAAACCCAGGAAAAAGCCAACATGTTCTCAAAATACATGGAAACCATTGAAAAAACCTGTTTCCAAAGAACTACAGAGTAAGCATTTCCTTTTTTTTTCGCTTTTAAGTTGTTTCCTGATAAGTATTAGGTGATAATCGCAGTAATGTAGTTATATGGTTAAAACTTTTTATTTCTGATCGTTTTATCATTACACCAATTAAAATTAAGTTTAATATTTTAGCAAAAAGGAAGAAACTTTTAATAAGTAAAATTGAAGCTGCAAACAAAGTAAACACTTTGGCAGAAGTAAAGAAAAATTTAGTTGAAATGCAGAGTGAATATTATAAACAGGACAGAATGTAAAGAAAATGAAAATGCACTGCGGATTAAAACTGCAGAAGAAAGTTTGAAAGCTGCCAAGTTGGATGTGGAAATTAAAATGGTTGAAAAGCGTAGAAAAGAAGAAGCTTTAAAAAAGATCCCAAATTCAACCAGTATAATATAATTTTGTATTTGTTATTTGTTTCATCCTTATTTATAATCATTTTGTGACATTTTTGCACACATTGTATAGACCATCATATAGATTTGTAGTTCATTCCAATATTAAGTACTGTTTATGCCACATATGTTAGTTGCTGTTGATGCCAAAGGTGATAATTATTATTGATGCAATTATCTTTAGTTGTAGAAGTTATATAATTTGTAGTTACAGTTAATATTTGCTTTCTGATTCTTTAGTTCATAGTCTTTTTCCAAGATAAGGCACTTGTTACAATTGTTACCACGGCAAACCCTTTTCCCAGTTCAATTCGCCGATTTGCCTGTTCTTTGATAAAAATTGCCAGAATTCATCCGATGTGGATATATTAATATTAAGTACAGAGCGATTGAGGAGGAAATGTCAATTTTTACCTACATATTCAGGGACCCAAAATAAACTTAACAGTTGCTATAAACATGGGCCCTATTTGCAAAAAAATAAAGGTGGTAACATTTTTTAATATTATGGATTTCAGTCAGGCAGTAAGAACTAACTTTAGAAATGTAGCCTAATATATTTCATAAGAATAATTATTTCTAAAAATTAACTTAATTATTGTTATAGTTGCCTTCCACTTACCGAGGCGGGTCCTAATTTCCGAATCAAATCAATAAAACCAGTTTATATGTCTGTTTCTTTTTCAAACAATAAGGGTGAATAAGCCGATCGATAAGCACAGTTCACATCAGGTTTTAGAATTTTATTACAGAAAAATGTCTAATCCAAGGTGCCCCACTCTTATCTATGAAAAATTCCCTGACTTGTAGTACAGATAAAATTAATTTATTCACTGTTCCTGTTCAGTGGGCATCCTGAAATTTGTTTTTTTATAATTTTTTGATAAATACGCACCTATAGTTCTTTCAACAGGGTTTCTAGTTCGAATTTGTGCCTTAGCTGTCCACCTCGTGTTCTTGGTTCCAATAAGGCAGTCATTAAATATTTTGAACAGGCATATCCACTATCCCCCATTATTAAAGAATTTTCCATGCCATTATCAAAAATTGCCTTTAGCCTAGAATTTAAAAGTATCAAACTATCTGCTGTAGAACCAGGCCATCTAGCAACAATATTTCGTATTCTCAACTTATGGTCACAAGCAATTTGTTCATTCAGTGAAAAAAGAAAACCTTCCTATTTCGGAACTGTTCTGTCAATGGTCCACCTGGTGACTGAGTTCTGTCACTGTGCAAAACCTCTCGTGATCAATTCAGCAATATTATAAAAGCCTTGCTTTATTTCTATAATTTCTTCACCTTCTGGTAAATATAGAAATTTGTTTTTTACCAAACTGATAGCTTCAGAAACACGTCTTACCACTGTAGATACTGTAGTCTGATGTACCCCTGCAAAGTCTCTCATTGCCTTCCACAAGAAAAGTATCTCAAGGTGATTAGAAGTTGTTGTTTTGGAGTTAGTACATGATGATGAAGTATACGAGTGGGTAAATAGAAAATAACATAAAACTGTATTTATGTGGAGAGATGTGCAAATAATATGCCACCAAGTACTGAAATCATCTACATTAAATTTGTAATTTAATGTACTCACCTCTCTGTAGGAAAACGAATGAATTCTTCAATTTGCTCTAACAAGAACGTTGTTGCGATTTTGCTTAACCTAAACCTACATCTAAATTCTTCATCATCCCTATAATTGAAATGGTCGGGTCTTTCTCTTACTGTATATGCTTTACGAAGAACTAGGCCAAAATATTCTTCTATGTTATTGTCAATATCTTCAGAAAATAACTCGACATCTATTTCCTCCATTTTTGTATAGCAGGTTATGTTTCAGTTTATTTGATTTTAACCTATCTGTTTAAGGGTTATCTGCTACTTTCAGTACAAGTTAACTTATCTTGCTGCTAGGGCATTTTTATCTCCTTGTTAGTGTTACCAAGATATTGAAATAGCAAACTTTTAGGGTCTCAATGGGATAAATTCGCCAAACACTTTAACAAGCGCTGCATTTCTTGATTTGGATATCGGTAGAACAATAAGAGCCACGTTCCTGTGAACTGCAGCAAAAGACTGCTGACCAATGCAACTTTAAGGCGCATAAAGGCCTGCGAAGTTCGCTCGCGTTGTTTCTAATTTATCTTCAATGTTTTCATAATATTTTCCAAGTTCAAGTTCAAACTTAGGACAGGGTAAGGGTTAGTACTAGTAGTACTAGTAGTAGTAAGGGTGGGGGGGGGGGGGGAACGAAGCCCGGTAAGTAGGCCTATAAGTCCCTTTTCACCATCCCCGATCACTTTGATAAAGGTGAGAACGTCCTCCCAGTCCAGATCCTTTAGATCTTCCCGAGCAAGTGTTGGTGCTCCCAGTATCTTCGTCCTTAGGCTACTCCACCTATAACAAATTCCTATATAGTGGTATGAGGACTCCTCCCCTGTCCCGCAGTTCGGGCAAAGTGGGCTGTCCCTCACGCCGATAAGGTGCAGATGTCTGTTTAGGCTTCCATGCCCAGTCAGAATACCTACCAAGTTCCTGATGGCCTCTCTGCTCTTTTTTAGCAGTCGCTTTGCTCTGGATCCGTCAGGATTTAGAATAATTTCCTTGGCTTGTCTGCATCCTTCTTTTCCCCTCCAATTGTGCTTTATCTTGTTCCAGGCCCAGTTATTTAGTTCCTGAGAGATTTGCCTTTTACTTAAGCCCAGACCAGGTTCTGGACCGACGAGGTGGCTCATTGAGCCTTGTCTTGCCAATTAATCGGCCCGTTCGTTGCCCTCGATGCCACTGTGCCCTGGAACCCATCTGAGTCTTACTTCCTTGCGCACAGCCAATCTATCTAGGGCGTCTCTACATTCCTGAACTAGCTTACAGCTTGCCCTGGGTCTTTGGATCGCCCTGAGAGCGGCTTGACTGTCGGAGTAAATATATATACTCTCTAAACCTTCTGTTACCTCCGCCTTGGTTGCTACTTTCAAAACAGCAAACACCTCCGCCTGGAAAACAGTGGCATGTCTCCCCAGCGAAGTGCTTTCTCCTGATTTAGTTTTGTCTAGGTGTACACCGGCTCCGGATGACTGTGTATTAGCCATTCATGAGCCGTCAGTGTACCATGCGTGTACGCCGCTCGGCGTACGTACCTGGCCTGATAGCCATTCTTCCCTTGATGGAAATTCCACTTGGAAATTTCTTCTCAGTCTTAATTTGCCATCTGGAATATTGCCTTTGGTCGCAATGATGAGTAGATCTCTACTCATTTTGGCGGCAATAATCGTATGGCCTTTCCCTGTGTAGTCCGTTCGCCATAGGCCGCTGTCGATCATCGTTTTGTGAGCCGCCATTGCCTCTCTCTCAATCCAGATCGGGAGGTCCGGCAGCCCCAGGATGATGTTCAGTGCTGCTCTGGGAGTTGTTCTCAATGCTCCGGTAATAACCAAACAAGCCAGCCTTTGCAGTCTGGCCAGTTTCTGGGCATTAGTGGCTCTGGCCACCGCTGGCCACCAGACCACGGATCCATAGGAAATCCTCGGTCTTATCACAGCAGTCTACAGCCACTGGAGGATGTAAGGTTTTAAACCCCACATAATCGCCGTTGTCTTATTCACCACATGTACAACGTGTGCCTTCCACGTCAATTTGCTGTCTAAAATAACTCCCAAATATTTGACTTGTTGACTTAGGCTCAGTCTCGTCTGGTAGAGTATGGGATGTATAAAACCTGTTAGATTTCGTTTCCTTGTGAAGAGAATGAGTTCGGTCTTCCCTGGGTTTACTGAGAGACCATTCTCCTCACACCAACCTTGAACTATCCGACACGTCACCTGCATACGCTCGCAGACCCTTCTCACGAACTTGCCCGTGATCATTACTAGCTCGTCGTCAGCATATGCTTGTACGTAGAATCCCTCACCAGGCACCACAAATGTGGTGAGAGGCAGCTGCCTTGGGCAACCCCCTCTTACCCCGGCCTCGACGCGAACTTCTGCCAGCGTGGCGCTGATCTTTCGGTCTTCCAGTGCCATTTTTACCCACTTGACCAAATGAACTGGTGTTCTCTTGGCCTGGAGGGCTTGACAGATAGTTTTCGTTTTAGCCTTATCGAAAGCTCCTTCTACGTCAAAGAAGAGCGCTAGCGCCATTTCTTTGTTTCCTATTGCCTTTTCGCCCCTTCTAACTACAGAATGGAGAGCCGTTTCAGTCGACTTCCCTTTTCTGTAGGCGTGCTGATTATCATGTAGAGGAGAATCAGTTAGGATCTCTTCCATGATGAACTTGGGAATCATTTTTTCCATTGTCTTCATTAAAAATGAAGTTAGACTTATAGGCCTAAAGGACTTGGGATTGGAATAGTCTTTTTTCCCTGCCTTGGGGATGAAGACGACATCCGCTGCTCTCCAAGCTTGTGGAACGTACCCTAGTGCTATGCTGGCCTCGAATACTCTCTTTAAGTAGGGTAAGGGTTAACTAGTAGTATAAATGTTTTTAGTACTTCACAATGTGATATAGTAAAGCAAAGGTAGATATTTTATTTTACAAATATTATTGATTCACGGATGTGGATATGAAAGTAGGATGTTCAAGTTGAAGAAGCTTCTGATGCATTTCTTTTGAAGCATGAAGACCCTGTTTCTGTCCGCACCTTTCGCCCAGGAGATGCAACTATAGACTTTTTGCGTCGAAATCTCTTCTGGTAGGTTTTTCCTTTCCATAAATGATATCATTTCAAATTACTTTTACAAAAATTTTGCTTATGTTGTTTAAAAGAGCTTCTGGTCTACAATTTCGTATCAGATTTCTCTTCTTTCTTATATATAGGTTTGATTAGTGTAAGTTTTAATTTACCTGTTAAGATACCTGTGATCAGCATAAGAATTGCAATGCCTTAGTCGGAGTCCGTCTCTGAGATGTGCTCTGAGATGCATTTTCTGAATCCTACAAAAAAAGGAAATCCGACAATGTTACTTTTTCCACAAAACAACCTGCAGAATATATTATTGGCGATTTTAAATGTTAACAATTAGCAAGAAATCTTCTTAAATAAAATTATGTTAGGATGTTACTTTATAGTTGTAAAAATGTGGCATTTTGTTAAGTAATTTCCAATCTGGTGGTGCACGAACAAAATATATGAAGATTCCAAAGCATGCATTTTAAGGTAGTGAAGAGTTTGCGTAATCGATGATTTTTTAAATGAGTCGAAAACTATACATCCCATCACAAATCTTAAAATGGAACAAAACCAGGACATCGTTAATATTAATCTCGTGCTTTTCCGTGAATAAAGCATTGCCCATTTGTAACGATTGGTAACACGACCAGAGAAGCGTAACAATAACAATTTCCACGTCCAAATAACTGGCAGATTATTTTTACGACTATATCAATTATATATATTTATGACTTTTTACCTACATAAGCAAAGCTCTTGAGTGCCTTCTAATTCTAACACTTCTTCAAATAGTACTGGAGAGGGAGGCCAGATGGGCTACGTATCGATTGACACAGGCGAGACCAACAATCCGCAGGCAATCATCATGGTGGCAGTATGGAACTGCTAGGAACTACTCACCAAACTAAGTAGAGAATATAAAGTTATACTGCTCTGGATACCTGGTATGGAGGCAACGAAAGAGCTAATGTTCTTGAGAAGCAAGCGGTTGCAACGACCTTCACAGGGCCAGTACCAGTACTGGATATAGCTTACAACACAGCTAAAGAAGCTCTCTCCAGGTGGACATGACGGCAATTTGTACATAAATGGAGAGAGTTACCGGGACTAACACATTCAAAGATGGCAGTGAATCTGTGATCGGGAGTGAGAACTAGACAACTACATCAACTTAGCCCACAGCAGGTACAGGCTGTAGTTAGCATGCACACTGGCCATTGTCGGCTAAAAAGCCAGACGAACAAGATAGGGCTTTCCGAAGAAACATAATGCCGATTGTGCTTGGAGGATGAAGAAACAATGGAGCATGTTTTATACCACTGTCCAGCAATGGAAAGAACCAGACAAACATTGTTTTGAAGCTCTCAAATTACACTTATTATTTGAAAACTATCCACCCCAGAAAACCAATCGATTTCGGTGAAATACAAGGTACGAATACATAAGTACAGGGCTTGCTCCTCGTTGGATGCAACTGACAAAATAGATTTTTTATTACCTACTACCCATTATAAAGTATAAAACAAGTGTAACGTCTATCTGCAGTACTAAATATGAAGACAAGTTAAGCGTCTACCAGCTACTGGCCGTTGCATGTTTGAAATATGTTAAGAATATTATCAGCTTCTAACGATTCGACATTTAATAACCGTCAAGAGTTATGTGCATTTTTGTAACATGAGGCAATTCGAAAATTATGCCATGATATTCCATCCCGTCGCACATTAAACTCAAAGCCCCATATTTATTACCGGGCCGTTTATATTTTTAAAAGCGTCTTAAACACAATCCCTAAGGCCAACAACCAATAATTGCTAAACGGCGCTGCTTTGGTTTCGCTTAAATAGAATCCGCCTTCGGAACAACCTGTTCGGCAGTACCTGTTAACCTGGCGAAAAAAACGCATTTCAAATTTTACGAAGCCGTCAGGTCAGCGACCTTGGGAACCACCTGTTATCTACCTACCTCCTCCGAAGAGAGTCTAATCAAATTCTTTTCAGGTGGGAACACTTTTGCTTTCTTTTGATTACGCGGACCTATAAAATTAAGGGGGATTTTATGCAGAACGGACACTTTGTCTACCCGCGGTTATAGGCAATTGTAGGCATTGGTACTTGAAGAAAGCCCAAAAATAACAAAGGGTATTTTTTTTTTAAATAACAAATGTTTGTTTTATTTACATAGCTTCATAGTCCAACAGACATTTGGGTGCATGCGATTTATTTAACTAATTTAACTATGTAATGCTTGGGTGTAAAATGCAATATAATTATTTCACAAAGTAGATTATCACTTATAAATTTTTATTTATACGACTCTCGATCATGAAGTTTACCAGGACAATCTCGCTAAAGACTGCAAGAGTAGTTGGCCCTCATTCCCATCTTCCTTGATAGTAATAGTTCTCAGTTTTAGTGTCTCGATAGAATCTTTCTCCCTTTCACCTTGGTTTTCTGAAAATCGAACTAAGTGGTTGTTTAAGTAGTAACTTTGATGGGTCATGTTGCAATCGAGAAAATTAAAGTTAGGAAACATATTTTTGACTAAACTTGACTTGACTTGCTTGGTTTTTGGTACTGCTGCGAGGCAATTGCCAGCACGACCACCGTCCGAGCTTAACCAGAGCTCGGGTGATCCTCCCAGGTGGGATACACTCTTGTTGGATTTGGTGGTGACCGTTACATTGTCACGACTACCGACTTTCACAAAAAACTGAAGCTTCTTCCCTTCTCAAGGCAGAACTAGTATATTCTGCGAGGAGGTTGATTCGCCTAATGAGAGGGAGAGTTCCTTGCGGGGCTGTCCCCTAGGCCGCCACCAGGCTACGCTTCCACGTGTAATGAAAAATATCCTCCTAATTAGAAATCACCCTTCCCCGAGTGACTTGCCCCTCACAACCACGAACACGCTACGACTTCCCAGACTCTCCTCGGAAGACTGGAACACATTTTATTAAGCGAAAAGCTTTTACTATCCTTGCCGTGTTATGTACAATCATTTTCCAGAAAATATTATAATTACTAACTAAAGAAAAAGTTCCTTTGTTCACTTATCATGGATTCTGATGACTATGCCCCCAGATTATCGATGTGGTATGTGCTGGAGCATTAAATAAAGATATGTATTTCCAAATTTTGAAAAATGTGGTGCTTTATTTTACCGGCCAAGTCTTAGTGGATTTACGTGTAATATATGTATTGCCCTTGGTTAATATGCGTTAACCCTTTTGTTAACCTAATTTTCTCCAAGTCTCATTTTCTAGAGGGCAACAAGCAGCATTGTGGATTGTTATGTTATTATTTAAAATATGTGCTGACTAGGTACACGATGTATTTCAACAGGATAATTGTATCGTTTATACTGCTGGAAAAGATTCAGTGGATTATGGAAGAAAATAGAAGTATTCTCTTCCATAATCGACTAAATCTTGAAGGAATGTTACATTTGTTACAATTACCGCATGAGCAACATTTTCTATTGGTTTTATTTCAGGACTTTCAGCAGTATGAACGAGACAAGTATCCTGTTGACTCACATCATGTGCCTAGTCAGTACAGGATTTAAATAATAACATACCAATCCACAACGCTGCTTGTTGCCCTTCAGAAAATGAGATCTAACAAATGGGTTAACCTTTACAGATCTCATATTGCATTTAAAATGAGCCATGGGCATAACGAATTGCTGATATGAAAATCTTAAGGGAAAGAAAACTGTCAAGCAAATTTCAGTATATTGCAAAAACCCATGCACTTGATCTAACTAAACCTGTACACTTTAATAGCATATTATTTCAAAATACTTTTTTAAATAAAACGTGTAAGTATTTTAAAAAGCTTGTATTTGCTTATAGCGTGCCGGATGTGGAAATTGATAAAGACTGAAAGATCTTTAGGGTAAGTGGCCATGAACCTCAACTTGAATAATTGTATCGCTCGCAGAGCAAATATTAGCATTCAGGTTAATACTTTATGGGCTAAATTATTGGCAATATTTCACGAAATTCAGAGAGGAACTTAAGTTATATTGGGGGCCTTGATTCGACATTTGATATAAAAAAAATGGTGTGTGCCTAAGAACAAAATAGTGAAATGAGAACTTCAAAAGGCGAGAATTTGCTCCAGATTATTCGGTTTGTCAATAATGTAATATGATTATTATGACGTATCTGGCGCTGCATTACAGCGCTAAGGAAAAAGCAAGCATGCTCGCCAAAGCGCTTTCAATGCACTTTACCTTAATCGTCCCCCAAGGCAAGGCTCTCCTCACCTTATCGAACATCAACACTACCATGGCAGAAATTAAGTCTCATCAACGTGATATTCGTAAAATCCTCAAAGAACTAGATAGGCAAAAGGCATCAGGACTGGACGGAATACCTGCCATCCTGTCAAGGAACTGCACCAACGAACTTATACCCATTTTTCCAGACATTGTTCTCTGCCTTACCGAAAAGGGATTTACCCATCTTCTTGGAAACTCGCTCGAGTGCAACCTGTTCCAAAAAAAGACAAGAAGACCACGTCCTCAAACTGCTTCCAATAACCTCCAAGGTCATGAAACTTGTAGTCAATCAGCAACTACTCAAGTACCTTGAGACCAACAGATTAATTAGCGATAACCAATACGGCTTTCGCAAAGAGCAATCGACAGGAGATATATTGGCCTATGCCACTCATATATGAAATAGGACAATTGAGGACTACGGAGAATCTCGGGCGATTGCATTGGATATTTCGAAAGCATTCGACAGAGTTTGGCATGATGGATTGCTCAAGAAACTGCCGTCCTTCGGACTGCCAGCCTCTCTCTGCAGCTGGCTTGCCAGTTTTCTTAAGAACGGATCTCTGCACGTTGCAGTTGATGGGCACATCTCAGACATATTCACCATCAACGCGGGCGTGCCTCAGGGCGCTCTGTTCTTCATCAACATGAATGACCTGCTCACCGAAACCAAGAATCCTGTTTACAGTTTTGCAGATGACAGTGGCCTTGTCTTCCAATTTATGTCGGAAAAATCTTTTTCAGCGACTGAGACATACCACCGCAGACAGGAGCAGATTTCTGCAATTAATCAAGATCTGGAGAGGGTTCGAACTTGGGGCGACAGAAATTTGGTCCAGTTCAATTCATCCTCGCCAGTTGGACTACTGGGAGTCTGGGTCAACAGCAATATGCCCTGGCATGACCACGTTGGATGAGGCGGACATCGCAAAATCAGCCTCCCTGAAGCTTAGTGCGCTATTTCCCAACAAAAACTCTATAAATCGCAGCAGCTGATCTTGCTCTACAAACCTCCAAAAAGACCGTCCTTAGTTCTGCTCACACATCTGGGGTGTCGCACAGAAGCTCACCCTAAAAGCTGCTGGATTCCCTTCAGAAGAGGGCTGTGCATCTCGTTGGCGACCCGGGATCTGGATCGACTGGAACACCGCAGACATATGGCCGAGATATCCCTGTTTTGCAGATATTTTCACGACAGATGTTTCCAGAATTTGTCCCGCCTCATCCTGCCCCCAGCAACCCTTGTCAGACAGTCACCCTAGACGGCAAGAGCGCACCCTTTCGTTGTACAACTGGAAATACCTAGAACATCGCTTTATAAGGACTGATTTGTCTGGCGCAATGAATCGCTGTGGAACTCACTCCCTCTGTTTCCCCAAATTATAACCTACAGCTTTTCAAGAACCGTGTCAATCAACATTTTTGCTACCCACACCGCTATATAACTTAAAATTTAATGATAATATTTAAATAAATAGAATTGTTATAAATGTGCCGTTGATTCGCTACCAAAATTACTGACAACTTGCCTTCGATATTCACACTTTTCCGTAAACCGACAAATCAATGCAATGGTGATGTCCCACTTTATGTCAAAACCAGTTCAAAATGTCTCACTTTAGCCGAAACCTTGTCTAAATTCCTGAATATGAGTAGTATTGGTCAACACTTGGTCAAATACCCTTGGTGGAACACCAAAGTCAATACCACGACTGCTGACTACGACCCGATAAGTAACTCTCAAACCACTAAAGAGCTGTATCTCTAAAACTGCACGCTTCCAGCTTACACAACAGAATTTTGTGATTGACACAGTCAAAAGCTTTTGACAAGTTGCAGAAAACTGTAGCCGCACATCCTTATCATTAAGGACCATTAAAAGTGACTCAAGAAATTGAAATATCGCGTCCGATGTCCCCTTGCCAAATTGGAAGCCAAACTGCCTATGATCGAGAATGTTGTGCCCCTTGAGAATCGATACCATACGCCGCTTAACAATTTTTTCTATGAGTTTCGAAAGAGTAGGCAGTAAAGCCACTTATTCCCCTAAATACTGATGTTAATTCATATATATCAGTTGATGAAAGGAAAAAGGTTTGATGTAAAGGTTCTCTCTTTAAAAAATATAGGTATGTAATTTAACGCGGCATTTACTTGGTTAGCCAGATTGGGTGCTATGGAACAATAGAAATTATTCAACTCACCAGCAGTGTCATTTTAAACTTTACTAACCCTGCCTCTAATTTAATTCACTATACTCCATATCTCTCTCTCTGCACATTATTAGATTGTGACATTCTTGACTGGTAATAAGTTCGTTTAGCCGTCCTAACAACTTTTCGGTATATTTGTCTATAATGATTAAAATATGAAACGATAGACAAATTGTCAAAATTAAATTTTCTAATGTAGTACCGAAAGCGTAAGTTCTTTGCAGAAACTTTGATACCCTTAGTGATCCAAGGTTTTTTGTTTTTCTTTTTTAACTGTTTAATAGGAAAGGCCGTATTGCAATTGAAGTTAAGTGCAGAATGAATATATATTCTCCATTTTTTACGCATCCTTTTCGTGCTACGAGTCTTACGTTTATTTTTAGTTTACACAAAACAGCATTATGATCTGAAAGCCCAGCATCAATCACCTGACACCGCACAAAATTACCTGGGACAATTGAACAGCAGTAGTTAATCGTCGTAGATGAGTAAATATTGCATCTGGTGGGTGTGGGTTCCGAATTACTTTTAAATTAAATGAGTTTAATACACCCAATAGCAACTGCGAATCGTAAATAATATCTACCGAAACAGGCTCGTCTCAACGGGTGAGACAACAGGGGCGAGGCTCCCAGAGCAGCTCAAAATAAGAAACGGTACCAAAAACTTAACAAGAGTTACACAAAATCTGAACTGACCAATAAATCGAACACATCTCTCAACATTTGGCTTAAGGTTTTGTTGGTTATTGCGTCTTATAAACCTAACATGCGAGTTTTTTAGTATCCTTACAAAAATAAATCTAATAAGGTTACATCAGGTGGACATGGAGATTATTCAATTAGTCCCTGCCATCCTATCCATCTGCCAGGAAAATAATTGTCAAGGAATGAATGGGCATGTACTCCAAAAAGGAGGGGGAACCCCATCTCGTTGTAACGAAATTGTTTCAAGGGGAACATTAGCATTTTCCGTGTTAGGAGAAAAATTTGCTAAAACTGGAACTAAATCGGCACATATAAACTATTTACTTCGAGGGGTAGTTTGGGTTAGTCGAGAGGCAGGGCCCTATAAGACGTCCTTCTAGGGTTTGAGCCAATACTTTTACTTCTCCTTATGTCCGCGATTCTGAAATTCCGTGTGAATTCAAGCAACAAGTAGCTTCATCAGAGAAAAAAACGTTGTATTAGAGAATATGGATTTTCGTCAGGGGGTAATATGAATTCCTGCGAAATTGTAAGTAACGATAAATAGGAGACCCTAAGATAAGATACGATTGTTCTTTGAAAGCGTGTGCTTAAGACCACACGACAGAACTTAAAACTTCAATAAAGTAATTATATAAACTAAATATTGCTTTTTTTT